>WEKW01023682.1:0-13035 GCA_013389905.1 Sula dactylatra | reverse complement strand
TGGCCTCTCCACCTCATATTGATCAGGGACAACATCACAGAACAGATGACAAAAGACACCATTAAAAAAGAATTAAGGGAGAATAATAGAATTCATGTCCAGCAACATGGATTTACAGAACACAGATCTTGGCTAATTGGTATTCTTATGATGATGACAAATTTAGCTTTAAATAAACAGAGAGAGATAAAGTTGTATTTCTACTACAGATCGGACAAAAGCCAAACCACTAAAAGTCAACACAGCATCTCCGAAAAAACCAACGGGCAGGCACATGACAAGATCCTTAACATAAAACTAGAAATGAGGAAACCACCAATATTGGATTTTGCAAGGTCCAAGAAATCTTAATTCCTCTTTTTTTTTTTTGTCTTCTCTATTCCAAGGGAAATACAAAACTACTGCAGAACCCTTCTCTTCTGTTGGCTAGAAACCTTCTATTTTCAGCCTAAGTTTGGTCCATCTTCATTTTTAAAACAATAGCAATTACAAGAAGCTTAATCAGCACATATGAGAGTGACTGCAGCAACCCCCTTCTGGACTGAATGGACCAGAACTTTTCCCGTTTCAAATTCCTATGAAAATAATGACTACAGAAGGTCTGTAAATTATGTTTTGGGGGAAAAATGGTAAACAATAAAATGAACACAGCATTAACAGAACAATATTTTTTTTTTATTACTACTACTTTTCATAATATAATCAACCTACTGTAAGAATTTCAATGTCAGCAGAGATATAAATCTCCACATCTAGGGAAAAAAATGAAAGTCATGATCTATAGGACTATTGTGTAAAGCTCTGACTCTAGCAATTTTGGGAATATTGAAGATAATCAACAGCAGAGAAGGACCAACATGACAATAGATATTAATTAGCTAATTGGAAATGGCTACATAAAGCAGAGAGCTTTGTCAGAAGTAGAAGTTACAGCTTCGCTCTGCATTGGCCTCGCATCTGGAATGCCAAATGAAAACCTGGCATTCATCAACAACGAGAGATCAGGGAAAAAGCAGGTGGAAGGATGCACAAAAGAAGCCTGGAAGTTATTGAAAGGCTGGAAGGCACGACTTATAGCAAAACACCAAAAAGCCATGAGCTCAGTCTTGTTAGCTTAGCGAAGAGAAGGCTAAGAGGTTACTGGATCAGTCTGCAAGCATGCAACACAGAGGGCACAGAACTGATGAAAAAATATCTTCACTAATGAATTTTTTAAAAAAATCCGAAGGCTGGAAAGTTGAAGCTGGACAGGCTTTGACGACCGGTTAGGCATACATTTCCAGAGGATAATTAACCACTTACATCAAAGGTTACACTGTATTGTCTGTCACTGATTTTTTTTATTTCCCCCAGTCAAGACTGGATGCCTCTCGAAAGCATGTGCCCTCTTTCAAACAGGAATTAATTCAAGAAAGTACCATAGCTTGTTTTACGTGGAGGTCAGACGAGAAGATCACAAGAGCTCCTTACAATCTGGGGATCTTAACAAAGCCGTCGCACCATTCAGTGCCAGCTCTCAGGCTCCTGCATGAAGGAACCATTAGTGTTCAAACGACTATTGCTGCACGGCACCTGTAGTTACCATTTCGAGATGATGTAGGAAATAAAAACAACTACTGGTAACCTCTGTGTCTGGAGAACAGGTTTGCGCTAGTGGAAACTTCTCACCCCAGTCCGTCCTTGGCAACCGAGTCAAAAACCCCCACAGAAATAATTCTCTCACCATCTGAGAAAGTCTCTGGTATTTTGCTGTGCAGTACTGGCAATTGGAAACAAAATTTATTTTCAGCCTATTGCTCTGACACACTGGGCAGCTGCAGAAAAGTTGGCACTTCAGCTGTCCTGACGCACTGTGGACACCTCCTGGGTCGTACCAGCCCCTGAGAAGGCTCTGCAGTTACATTTTAGTTAGACCTAGCAGGGGGAATCATAAGCCGAGATTACAAAGCAGAAGAGAGATTTCCTAATGGGATTTCAATGCGGAAAGCTGGTTAAAAACAGAACAGCAGATTCAAATTACCCTACATCCCCTAGTTCAATGGGGTTGCACGGAGAAGCCTGGTGACAGCAAACCACGGCGCATGCATTAAGGAAAGGCACAACAATCCTGAGAGATGATGATATCCAGCTATAGATGATTTCAGGGGCAATGAAAGCAAGTGCAAATGAATCCTGGAGAGAAGGAAAAGAAAAAAAGCTGGGAGTTCAAGTAGGATGCACTACTGTGACATACACTTACTTCTTTGTAAACATACGAAACGAGGCGTCACTCTTGAAGCTCTGGAGACAGGAGGTAACGAGTAGCAAAGTGCCAGAATGAGGCAAGAAAAGCAGTGGCACTCTATGCCAGACAGTAGTCTATAGCTAATTACCCAGTAATTTGCTGTATCAAAATTCTTAATAATTAAAATGCTGCAGTAATTGTGGAATTTAACAAAAAAAAGAAGTAACAGTTAATTGAATTCTAAAAGCACTGAGCTTTCCGTGTAAGTTGTACCACGTCAAGAACAGGAGCCAAATACACACATGGCAAACACGACAAAGGAGAAAGCAATAAGGTAAGTCTAAAAGAACAAAACCCTTTTTTAGGTGCCGTGAATACTATTTAATGCTGCACAACCTGCTTTATCTAATCCTCTTGTTGCCCATGAAATTAATTTAACTGAAACAAAATAATAAAAACCCATCCAGAATTAATTCTCTCAAGGCTTCGCCCAGTTCCATTATTGTACAAGAAGCAAGTATTCCTTTTGTTTTTCATTTTTGGGAAAAAGTAAAAAATAACCCCAAAACTATTTAGATAATACTATCATTGCCAGTGCTACTACATTAATTATCAACGTTAATCGTCAATCAGCGCAACTACTGCCGGAGACCTGTGAATGTGCATCTACCTCCCAGGAGGAAGGCAGGGAGGGAACAAACTTCACAACTGCTTTAAAAACACAACTTCTTAAAAGCTGTTTTAAGCTTTTAATCGTACACCGGCTTGGATCGCTTTGGAGAGTTTAAAACCAGAACCTTTTCATTTCACAAGCTTTTGATAACACGCGCATGAACTTTATAACCACAGGCTCTGACTCTACTTGGTGTATGGATGAGCTGAAGTCACTTAAGACATATATACTAATATTACGGGTTTCACAGCTGGCAGCACAGCAAAAGAAGAAAGCGCTATGTGCTGTGACAGCCGTCACCATCAGGCTGTAGGTTCCTCGAACCAGCCAGCGCTGGCCAGCCCTCGTTTCATTTTGCCACTCTCTAAGCAAGCTGCCACAAGCGCTTACACATCTATCAGGAAAGGGACTTCGGTTCAGTAACAAATGCCCAACATAACGATTTAAACAGCAGTGTTTTCTGCAGGTGTTCACTAATTAACCCTCTGACGCATCAACACCCCGGTGACATACCATTATCCGACTGAACAGATTTAAAGTGAAACCCTGGTCCAGCTACAAGCACCGAGACAACCACTGCTGACTGGTACAGGGCGAGGTTTGCATCCACTGACTTTCTCAGCTGCTGAGAGCATGACAGATTGTGTCTAACCGCTGACAAATACGCATGATGAAAGGCCTCTTACCGTTACTAACCTCACCCCGCTCCCCTGTGCCGCATCAATATCAGAAGTTTCATCTTAACTTATACTTGTGGCTCAGAAAATAAGCAGCTAAAAGAAAAAGCTGCTGCGAGACTACAGCAGGTAACCTTATCTTCTGCAAGGTGTGAGCAGGCACATGATGCCGATTTTCCAAGTCCTCAAGGGGGGCTTTGCAATTGCTTTCTAACTTTAGTGGCTTTAATATCCATATAACCAACAATCCGCTACCGGCTCATACAAAGGTACGTGATGAAGGTCATCTCCAGATTAGTGACGTACAAAGTTTTAAGAGATTTTCACTGAAATTCAGTCATCTGGCCTCCATAAAGGAGAACAGAAGCTGGGATGTCTTTTTTTCCAGCTTTCCCAGCAGTTCTGCTGTTTTATTTATTTTAATAAAAAAGGAACAAATACTGATGACAAATTTAAGCTACCAATAGTCAACTTGAATAACTGGGTCATAAAACAAATGGACAGCATTTAATTTTCTCCAAGCACATCAGCTGTTCTGCAAATACAGATTACGCCAGCAGAAACCATGCAGGTAACAAGGCCGCTTTCTTATTTTAGTACCAGGCCCTTATCACCAAAACAAAACAAAAAAAAAAAAAACCAAAATAAAGGTGGGCTGCACGGGGAGTCAGTTGGGATTATTCATTTCCTCCAAACAAAATCCATGTTTGGATGCATGTTTCCATAGTAAAGCAGGCATTTCATCTGCACGACAACAACTAGAAATGACAAGACCTACACATTTACGCAGCTTGGAGGGTTTTGTTCAACACTGCATAATGCTTTGGGGAAAAAAAAAAAAAAGAAACCCTTTTGCAATTTTTGACAAGTAAACCCAATTGGCCTCTGGGCAGTAACCTGGAATTGCTGGCACTGTTTGATGGCTATATAGAAATGTGTGTATGTGTATATCCACACACCCCCCCATATACACACGTACAGGTATCTATAGCACATGGTTCTCGTGATATGATTGATGAGAACTTGTAAAATACATCTGGTCCAGTACAATCCAGAGGATGGACAACTAGCCAACTGTATTCTAAAATGGACCAAAAAGCAACGAACTTCATCAGAAAGGCGTAATTACCACCTGCTTCACAGACGGCACAAAATGAAGACTTCTGCAAGATGAAAACACGCCATCTTTCAGTTTGACTGGACATCTTTTGTTCATGTAGCATATAAAAAGGTCAAGGAGGAGTGTAAGAGTTAAACAGGTAATTGAGTGTGGATTTCTGCTCTGCAATTATAATTTAGCTAAGCTTCACTGGTTCTGCACACTTTGGAGATGGGGAGGATACAGTTAGAAACTTCTGTTTATAACTGAAGTAAAGCTAAACACTTAAATCACAAAGAAAGAGGATATATTCACTCACGTGCAGTGCCTGCTACACACCCACCTTTCTGAGCATCCTCTGTCTTGGGGAAGAAATGTGCAATTCTAATGCATGGGGGGAACAGTGCTACGCTTAACCCAACCGGTCTGAGTTTCTGCTACTCAGACTGGCACATAAAATACAGCAGCAGCACAGGGAGGAAAAGGCAGCGTGCTGTTTAAATACCAATCGTGTTAACTCATGGATAATACAGCACACTTCATGTATTTCATACCTTCAACTAATTGCTTAAGACATCCTGCTATAGTGTAGATGGTAACAGTAGTGTGTCCTCAGTCTTCATTAAATGCCAGCTCTTAATAACAGACTCCAAAAGGGCTTTAATTGCATTTACTCGCAGCTCCTGAACTTTAAAAGTTGTTAATCAGATTTCTATGTAAATGGAATGACGATTAAAGGTTAAGTACAGGTTTCTGAAATTTCAGCAGTTGAAGACATATTGCCCTTAACAGGAAAGAGAAACTACCAGCCTTGACAGGAACTAAACATCTTAATTAAATACTCAGAAGTACAGTACTTATTTCTGCGTGAAGTTCTATTTTCAAATGTCAAACTTAATCAGGCACTTGACAAAAACATGCAATATCCCTACAGCACAGAAGAACAAAAACACCTCGGGATTCTTTCCTGAGGAACCACCCGTACGTCTCCCAATCCTAAACTCCCCAAAAAATTCAAGTTCTCCGAGCCACTTGTCCCAAACAACAAGAAGGAAAGTTTTACGGCTCTAAAACTGCATGAGTCCTGCTGAGAAATAGGATACGACATTTTTCAACGTCAGCTTTTGTCCTGTTTGCTCAGTTTATCCCTGTAACAAGCGTCCTGCTGCCAAATAAACATAAGGGTCCTCGTAAATCTGACTTGCAGAGATTTATTTCCCTAGAGGCTACAGCCCATCGATTATCACCAGTCAAAAGTATAAAAACTTCATTGTCGGGAGTAAATTATTAGATCTGTACAGTGCTCCGTGAGCAGCTTGTTGCTCTGTGTGTTGGTGCCAAATACTTCTAAGAGCATCCAGACGTGCTGCTTTCTGCTCCTGAACGTGAACCCTGAGCTACCCAGGACATTCACACTGACGGAGCAGTTCAAGCCCTGTGCTCCCTCCCTCGTGCTGCTGCTGGTAGTTAATCTATCACCCATACTTGTATGCTACAGACTCATTACAACAAATATAAAAACTGAATACGTCAGTCAGAAGTCCGAGCCCCATTTGAAACCTGACTTGTGATTGACTCCAATTCACCAGGATTCCGGACTCCAATATCAATTCATTTGCAGGGATATATGAATTTTGTTGCACTTGCGTAGAGCGCTGCATAGCAGTGGGATCCATGATAAGATACTTTACGCCAAAACATTACAAAATAAGAAATATTTCATCCAACTTGGGGTTCAAATTATAATCTGAGTGAACAGCAACTGCACCCAGGATTATCTCAGTGGCTGAGACTTCAGGCCCAGAGACCTTTGCCTTGGGTCATACAGACACCGGGATCAGCTGCCAGAGAGACTGATCCATCTATTTCGCAGGCACGGTAATTTGACTTAGACAGTCAAATTTGACTTATATAGTCAAATTAGCAAACAAATTAGCACACATCTTCATATACTAATTCATAAAAACTGGAAGGATCTGAATATTTGTTTAACTAGATACAAAACTGTAAGAATTAATATTTAAAACTAGATTTTAAGTTTGAATCATTTTTAATTACAAACTACAGTCCTAGGAGAATATATTTTCCCAGTAAGCTACAGAGCAGCTATAGCAACTGCTAGCCCACTGCAGCAGCGCTGCATGGGAGAAAAATCAGCCAAGGAAAAGTGTGTACAGTGGAGGTGACTATTATACTGGCAACCCAGAGCATGACAGAAATTTAGCAGTGGAAGCTGCAGAGGCAGACTGCCTTCAAGCACTATCAAATAGTAGGAAAGAAATGGTATGAGGAACAATGAAAGTTAATTAAAGCGAGTAACAGAACTGGACGGCCACCAGTTGCTTTGTCTTCTTTCAGATCAATTAAAAATTTCATTGCAGCAACTTGAAAAACAGAGGATGAGCAAGGAAACTTCCACCCACCTCTTCCTAAGATGCTGCTGTAATAGGAGCCATTACCCACAAAAGTGATTTACCAACTGGTGTCAGGCATGCGAAGGAGTAAAAATGGATTAAAAAAAGGAAGTCTGCTATAGTTAAACCTAGTATTGTTGCTTCATTATATAGAAAAGGCTTTTAACCAGATCTCACAGGAATAGCTATGACGTCGCATTTAAAAAAGCCGACACTTTGTAAATTCATAGGTAATCTCTTGCATTTGTCAGAATTAACTCGAAGACTTTTAGATCTCACGCCTTTCAGACTATCTTAATAAGGAGATAGCACCAAACAGCCCTGTTTAACAAGCACCACACTAACAAAAAATGTTTCCCTGACTCTCTAAACACACATTGGCATTTTCTAATTGACCAAATCCTCGAAGACCCAACCACATTTGAATCTACAGCTGTGGCCGAGAGGCAAAGCACCTAACAAAGAGAAACGGCCCCAAAAATTAGGTGCGTGGAGGGTTTTTACAAAAGAGCAGCTAAATACTAGGGCAGCAAATGCAGGCTTCTGTACGAACAAGCCTAGCGACTCCAAGACATTGATAAAAGGGCATGTTCCCCTTTGACATCAACCCAGCAGCCACCATTTCAAGCCCAGCTTATAAGGCCACTGACATCTTTGAAATTACATCAGAACTAGGGACCCTCTTTGTCAAACTTAGAGTAAGTATGGTTTTATATCCCTCCCATTCCCAAATGGATGGAAGGATGTAGCAGTGCGGTGCTGCCAGCAGTCTGGTTTTAGAGGCTTAATATCACACTTCAGCCAAAAAAGAGCCCCTGACCTTATTCCAGAAATACATATTTCTGTAACGCTTCAGGGCCTTCGACATTATTACAAATATCCTGATGCCAGAGGGGGGAGCTCACAGCATAGACAAGATTCCCATTTTCAGGCTTGGGGTTAAAAAACAATAAGAATTTCAAATTGTTCACAGGTCTTGTGCATGAGCTGTTCCAGCCTTTTAAAGTACCCGTCAGGATCGCTATCCCTTCTGCCTTTTATGCTGCTCTACAATAGGTACGGCACCGGGCGACCAAAATGCCAACATTAAGCAGATTATAACGTCTCTGAACATGTTCCATTACAGTAGATACTTCAATGCCTTTCTGCATCAGGGAGCCTTTTCCTCCCCCTTTCATCAGCTTATCAAATGAAGCTAAACAGTAATGCTTGCATCTAATGATACCAGGGACCTTGTAATGCGATTAGGAAAAGCACCATCACTAGTTTCAAGGAGGAATGTGACCTTGACGACACTTCTTACTCTGCGCTTTAAAGGGGTACAGTAAGAACAATGAAATTAATTCCTACATAGCGATGAGGAATGGGCAGGGAGAAGCAATGGGCTTTCAATTTCCAAGTAGATACTGTCTTTCCTCACGTATTAATGGCAGGTAAAAAAGCAAATTGATTACCAGAATGAAAACTGGAATGGAGAAGGAAAATATAGACCCTTCCTAAAGCCAGTCTGAAAGGCTCTTGGCTCAACAAAAGCCTTTTTTAACCAAGCATCAAACTTCAAACCAGTGCATGCAACGACCAGTATGACACCACGGTTTCTGCCCCGACACCCTCCGGCATCCACTTATCCGACCCCCCGGTTAGATCAGCGAGTGGCCCCGCACAAAGGTCGCTGCTGGGACACGGCATGGGGGCTGCGAGCACACAAACAGCCATGGCAGTTGAGCTCTGGTTTTTCCGCAATCCTGACGGATAGTGTCGTTCGACTCTTCAGTAAGGACTCTGCGACAGCCGCCCATCAGGACAACCCGTCTGCAGTCCCACCTGAGGCCTCCGGCTGGGAAGTGCAGAACCCCCCAGCTTCATTTCTGAAGTACTTCTCAGCACTGAGAATACTCTGCGCCCTGTTGAAACACATTCAATTTGGCAAAAGTTCAAATTATTTTAGCTAAAATTTCTCCAGCAAAACCTGCACCCATTGCTTTTGTTTACTCAGAAAAGCGTAAGTGCTTCTGGAATCACTACATGGCTTCCAATATCCAAACCAATCATGCATGTCATTGTTTCCTTCGGTAAAAACATCTCTTCAGATTGCCAAAAGGAAGTGTAAATGCAATAGCAACAGGAATCCATTTTAAAGCTAAGAGCCTGACAAAAAAACACCACTTTGTATTTTTATAGGATCTAAAGCAAACAGTATACCGGTACTGTTCCTCAGAAGGGAGCCCCCCCGGAACAACACCGTAACATCTCTGTCCAGCCTTTTACTACCTTACTGCAAAACGCGCCCCTCTCATTCTTCAAGATGCAGGATGTGAATTCATCTACGTTTTCCCCAGCTGAAATCCCAGAGCCCAGTCCTTTCTACTGAAATTCTAGCTCACATGAACATCCTGAGGCTATTGCCATATAGTCGATTTTTAATGATAATATTCTTCGGTTGCGCTGCAATTACACAACAGAGGTGGGGATTCGTTGTTTGTTTTGAAAAATGAAAGAAAACCAGAGCAGTATATCAGGTCAGCAAGCAATCTGGTCCAGAGGGCTGGGTATTTGAACTCAGGTCCTAGCTCTGGCTCCAATCCCTCTGAATCCATTTTCCACCAAACCATCTTCATCAACTCAACAAATTCATTTTACTGGTGCATGATATTGAACAGCATCAAAGATAGGGACCGGGACAGATAAGTCCAAACAAAAGCTACACTCTCTGGGACAGGAGCAACAAGGCAGAGCGCATTTGTACAACACCTTAACCCTTGAAAAAGCCAACACCAAATCCAAGGTTCCCGCAGAAGTCCTTGGAATGTGTATGAAACTGGCAGGGTAATGCCACTGGGTGGAGCCAGGATAAAGCAGATGGCTGCAACACAAATTTCAGTGCTCTGCCAATTTTGCTACCATTTAAGTGCTGGCTTTCTCAAAAGAAAAGCTGCCACTACCATGGCAAATTCTGTTCTTTGAGATTCCACCAAACCCCCTGCACCAGCTCCCTCCTCCTCCTAAATCTCCGAGATTACAAGTGAATTTATTTACTCAGAATGCTGCAGAGACACTGGCCATCACTTCATGCTACTGTAATCATTAAAATAACCTTCTTGCATCCCCTGTAACACCACAAAAAAAAAAACAGAGGGCTGTCAAATTCAATACAGCTGATGAAGGGTCTACCTACCATTTCAAGCTTCTGGACATTCTTCTGAAAATCTGTTATGTTGTAATCTGCAAAGCCCGTCCTTCATGGCACAAGACTGCAGTCGGACATGCAAACCCGGCTCAGTAATGCCATCGTAGATAAGTCTATGTCTCCAGTTATGTCATGGTACATTCAACATATATACATAGACCTTTATTTTTTTTTTAAGTATACTGCACAGTTTCTAAGCATGAACAAGAGTTAGAAGAAACAGACAAAACCTGCATTAACTTGTCTCCATTTCAGATAATTACTTGTGAGTTTTTTTAAAGACACTTGTGACTCACAAGGGAGTCTGTAAATTTACTGTCTTTGCAACCTAATAATGTTGGAAGCGATGAGAGTTACCTATTTATTGATGTGTGACACCAATCAATCTTCAATGGATAAAAAAGCTGTTAGAGTTCTCCCTCCCCCTTTCAGTGCGCACAGCACCTAGTGCATAGAATTTCTTCAAATAAAAAAAAAACCCAAACCAAAAAAACAACAAGTAAAATTAAAAAAAACCAACCCAGTCCACAGAAGTTGATAGAAAAGAGAGAGGGAGGATGGAAGAAGTTCTGTTACTCAGCTGGATAAGACGGCAGGGAGATTTTGTCACTTTTATTTACAACTGATCAATTGTAACTGTGGCTTCGAAGAGACCACCCAGAATGGAACAGAACTACTGGACCAGGAATCAGAGATCTAGAGCATATTTTCAGTTCATGTGTCAGTCTGCAGCACAACCTTCATTTCTTCTCTTTCTCAATTCATATTCTTTGTCTCAAGCAACATTTAACAGAGAATTTTTGCTGAATGTCTGTTCAGTGTCAAGTATCCTAGGGGTCTGATCTTTGCTGGAGTCTCTTAATATTACTGAGACGCAATTAAATATGGCACTGAGGATAGATGCATCTGTAACGTGGCTCCAAGGAGGGGCAAAAAAGTCCAGGACCACAGTTCCCCCTACAAATGCAATCCCTCCCAAGATAAGGTGGTAGGTGAGAATAGGTCAAAGCCAAACAAAGAAAAGGCAACAGGCAGGTTTTAAAATACACTGTGCACTTTAAAACCTACAGACATACAAATCACTGTCAAGTATGAGCCAGCAGCTCCCAAGTGCTTCCCTACGCCCTTCCATTAGTCTGCTGCTTTTCCCCCTGATCCTATCAGTCATAAATGGAGGACTAATATATACCTTTATTTACAAAAAGTTTAAATGCATCACAGTCCGAGTGTAAATAATTTATAAAACTAGGCAAGTAAGATTCTGGTACATGGCTGAAATGAGGATAAAGCTTTTAAGAGGAGGAAAATGCATACACAGCCATATAAACACACACACAGTTCCCCACTGCCAACGAAGACTTCGCAAGGAAACCACCACTCCCCCTCCCTCCTCCTTCAGATTTCCTTGATTTTAATATTGGTCCTTCAACCAAAAGCTCATTACTAATCCAATTTTAATGTCACTTGAATTCTTACAAATAAGGAGACCATGCAGGGAGCTGATGATTTTAATTCTGGCACTTAAATCAGAAGTGTGAAGTTAAATGCAACGCGTACCCTCCCCCTGTCGTTAATTCTACATTGAATTGCAATGTCTTGTTCTTCCAAATCCCAACTTGCAAGGCAGTATTTTGAACTAAAACAAACAGGCAAAGTTTCAAAGCTTTGATAACCGGCGAGCTAGTGGATTGGCTCTCTAGCATTTCATATATCATTGTGGATGGCAGGACTATAATCCCAGTGATTTTTCTGAAATCACAGAAAATTGGAAGAGACCTCAAGAGATCACCTAGTCCATCCCCACACCCCAAAGAACCAGTTATGTTGTCATGCCTGACAGATGCTTCGAAGTTTTTAAGGATGCTACAAAACAACAATATAACATCCCTAAATCATTCAGTGCTTACATACACTAGCCATTAGGTTAGACATAAAGACAAGAAATGTTCAAGTCTCCCTTGCCAGCCTTTAAGCTCAGTAGTTCCTATCCGATCGTATCCTGGAAAACACGTGATACCCCTCCTCTTTTCAACTCTCTTGACATATCTGAAAGCAAAGGCCTCCCCCCACCCCTCAGCCTTGTTATCTGTAAATGGATTGTTCCTTTTTAACTCAAGTCATTTTTTTCCTGAATCTCTGATTATGCTGGTTGATCCCCTTTGAATTCCTCCCTGTTCTTTGGCTTCTTCCTTGAGACCATGATCAAAGAGGACACAGGATCACACCCGAAATCTTTTCAACAATGACTAGAACAGGATTATATCCAGATGCCCTGCAGGCCATGCTCCTCTGGTACTCAGCAGGGCAATACTCAGCTTTTTTTTTTGTGACATACTGATTCACATCCCATTTGCAATCCTGTGTACCACAAAACCCCTCAGCCAAAGTTGAGACGTAGCCAACTCTTCACATCTATACACAGAAATAGCCAANNTATACACAGAAATAGCCAAATGCATGCGTCTCCTTTTAAATATAGTTTATTAACATCTTCAAATTCTAACTGTATTCTCCAATATGCTTCTGAGCCCTGCCTGCCAGCATGGTAGTTGCACATTTTACAATTCTCTGCTGCATTATTCAAGACATTAACAAAAATATTGAATAGTACCAAGCCCCAGACAGAGCACTCAGAAGAGCCATTAAATAAATCCCTTAACAGCAAACCCTTCATAACTTCTCCTTTTCCAGCCAGTTGTTTACCCCACCTCATTACAGTTTTATCTACACCGTAGTTCCCCAAGTCAGTTATGAGAAAAAG
>WEKW01023681.1:16048-29478 GCA_013389905.1 Sula dactylatra | reverse complement strand
AAGCCATGCTGGCTGGGCCTGATCACCTGGTTGTCTGGTATGTGCCGTGTGATGACACTCAAGATGATCTGCTCCATAACCTTCCCCGGTACCGAGGTCAGGCTGACAGGCCTGTAGTTCCCCGGATCCTCCTTCCTGCCCTTCTTGTAGATGGACGTCACATTTGCTAATCTCCAGTCAACTGAGACCTCCTCGGTTAGCCAGGACTGCTGATAAATGATGGAAAGTAGCTTGATAAACACTTCTGACAGCTCCCTCAGTACCCTTTGGTAGATTCCATCTGTTGCCACAGACTTGTGTGTGCCTAAGTGGTGTAGCAGGTCGCTAACCATTTCTTCTTGGATTATGGTAGCTTCATTCTGCTCCCCATCCCTGCCTTCCAGCTCAGGCAGCTGGGTACCCCGAGAACAAGTGGTTTTACTATTAAAGACTGAGGCAAAGGTGGTAAGTAGTTGAGGTAGATGACATCTGCTGCTCTTACCCTTGGTATATCCAAGCTAGATACTCCCAGTCACTTTCTTCTTCTTTTTCACAGGCACAGGAATGGTTAGCAAGAAGACTTGTCTCTTGTGTTTCCCAGGGACTGAAGTGAAGCAGACTGGATGGCAACTCCCTGAATTTTTGTTCATGCCATTTTTAAAAATGGTTTCAAGTTTTGCCATAAATATTTTCGTAGTGGTTATTACAGGCATGAGTAAACAGCCAGGATTTGCTATTCTTCTAACAAGCAAAATTAAGATGGCATATTGAGTTAATATTCCTAATTTCTTATTAGGCCAACTAATAGAGCTGAAAATAACAGACAAGCTCCAGGTTTGTTTATTTAAAAGCTTGTTTGAATACATGAGCTGTACAGAAGTTATTACTTCTTCTTGTAAAAATAACCTAGAAAGGGTCCCAACATTTTAGAAGATCACAAAAAACCATTTTGTGCACCAGACATACTGCATTTTTATAAATGCAATGGTTTTTTTTCAATTATTACACATCTGAAATAAAGGTATGCAACTGAATTTAAGTACATTCTAAAATATCTGTTCTTGTTTTACTTTTTTGAAATTTATTTCAATTTGAAATTTTATTCTTACTAGATTTTATGTATACAGAAATTTGGCAGCACTGCAATACAAACTTTCTCACCATAGGGTATGAATAACATGAAAATACAGAGAAGTTGGACTATATTCTCAAAGCAAGTTAACTTCATACATTTGTCAGTGATAAAGTTATTCCCATTATCCTCTCTGAAACTGTGAAATGTTATCCTCAACTATATCTGCCATTAGCAGAATACAATGAGCTTTTTCTAGGAACATCAACAAATAAAATATTTGGAATGTTTTTTGATATACCCACTTACTTATGTAAACAAGTAAAGCCTACTAATTTAACAGACAGTTTTAGATATCTCAGACTTTGAAGATTAATGAATTAGTTCTGTTCAGGGATAAGTATCTGAATCTTATCTACCTCAATTTCATGTGATGTAATTGCAATTTAAATTACTCAGATCCTTTGTAAATAAATCGATCTGCAATGTGTACAGCTCTAACTGACTCTATGGTGCAATGTTATTTTCCTCTCATAAGAAAACAGGGCATTTCACTATCTTGCTGATTATGCTAAGGAGAGTAAAAGAATAATAAATAAATAAATAAATAAATAAATAAATAAAGTAATAACTGCAAGTTAGAAACCTCTAAGTGAAAGGGAAAAGCCCGTGATGCCAGGAGTCTTGAAACCAGCAAAATGAATTTTGTGATTTAGACTCTGCTAACATACATAGTCATATACCTGGCTAGCAAGATGACTACCAAAGTAGCACATGTGTATGGACTCCTTGGAGAGAGAGGAATGTGGTAGATCCTGTGAATATTACAGAACATATGGTAAAGGTTTTTTTCTTATACGTGATTTAGAGATGATCAAAATAATCTTGAAATTAGCTAACTAGGACTTAGATATTTCCTACAATCTGTAGATATTCTACTAATCTGTATATATTGAATTATATATCTGCCCTAACTGTCCTGGAGAAGCTCTGAATAAGAAAGATAACTTCCTCCTCCAGAGTACAAACCTCTGTCTGCAACCATTAGCCCCTCCAGTGAGCTTTCCTGCCCCTGGAAGGGCTTTAGTGATCCATGCACTCAGGATCCAGTCTGAGCTCTGATATGGCTTAGCTGTGTAACCTTACTCAGGCTGCTGAAAAAGAGCTCTGAGAGAAGTCAACAGAGAGATAAGAAAGTAAAATTACAGAGAGAGATAGAATGTTTTTGAGACAAGGCTGTTAGTAGTTCAGGAAGTCAAGAGAAGGAACAACAATCAAGGTAGGTATAAGATCCTACAGAAAAAATAAAAATCAGGAAAAAATGGGGACATTCACTGAACTAGTCAGTGTGGTGCAGGGCTCATCTGGAGTCATTGGCTGAGCATCAGCCATAGGTGTCAATGGAACTGGCAGCAAATGCAGCTCCACAAGGTGGAGAGTCTGCTTCTGGCGTGCAGAGGCTGATCCTGACACTGTTGACCCATCCTGCCTACTCAGCCATGACTCTCTGAGTGCTGCCTCAGGTCTGGTGAGTGTGCAAATTCCTAGACTGACAGCTAAACTCCAGCTGCCTTTTTCCTGCCTGAGCCAAGAAACAATTGCTTTATACTTTGAAGGTGTATATATACTTGTAGAGTCTCTACATGCTCAGTTAAAGATTTCTGAAGAAGCAGGCTCAGAAGAGGATCAGTAACAGCATCTGGCTGCTGTTAACTAATCCCTGTGCATCTAATTTCATTAAACTGGTCAACTGAATTATAATTAAAAGGAGGAGTTCATTCCAAAGGACAAGAAGGAGAAGAAATCCACATATCATTATGATCTCTGGCACAAAAACAAGTTATGGGCATAGACTCTCTTAACACTTAGATAAGAAAGTTTCAGTACTGAATATAATCTGGAACTGTTCTTATTGCCTTATTTTTCTCTTTAGGTTTGCAATCAAGTACTTTACTTTCTGTTTTAAGTAAAAATTTGCAATAACTTTCTTGGCCTAAAATACCTGGTATTAAATGTGCATTTTGAAGAAGCAGAAAACTTGAGGTTTATGCTTCATATGTGGACATATTCTGGCTATCCAATTCCATTGCAGAGGCTATTGAAATGTGTGAGGCCTGTATGTGGCATCTCTAACCTGCAAAAATTGGTTTTGCTTCAAAACTGTAACTGCCTCTAAAATGTCGCATGTGCAACAGTAATATTTCAACATCTCAGAAAAACTTCTTCTGGACAGGTTTGTATGAAAAAAAAAATTACCAAAAAGGTGTGTTTTCCATCAGTACTTTAAAATTCAGTTGAAACTGGATCTGTGGTCTGCAGTCATTCTCAGGCATTATATTCAGGTCTTCTGAACAACTGCTCAGATATCTTGGGAGAAATTCTGCAGATCCTCATGCTGTCTGTATACCGAACAGCCCAAGGCTGTGAATTCTGCTGTGATGTCCAGGAGCCTAATCTTTGGAGTTGGCATTGGCAGGTTTAGCATTAGAGAATTTATCAGTTTACCACAAGAAGTCTATGGCAGAGGACAGAACCTATGTCAGTTTCTCAAATTCCAGCCTAACTTCCCTCTCTCTGTAACATTTGCTCTCTCTCTTATTACACAATGACTAATTCAAGCAAGCACATTCCCTCAACATGGAATTAAGAAGCGCAGAGGTTATTCAGAGGTTCTATGCACCATGATTATCAAATTTATCTAACTTTGTTCATACTCTGTTTATTATGTAATTAGAAGTAAAATTGGCATTTGTCATATAACAGAAGGTGTAGCATAGTATAAACAGCTTGCTCCAAAAACTGAAAGCATTTTTCTTTGACTTGAAAAAGCAGTCAAACTGTTGTCAATGATACGTGCTTCCTGTGTACTGTCATTTCAATAACGCATGAAAACATTCACACTTTGAAATACTGAAATAAAGGCAGCTGCAAACATTCTTACATGTCTGAAGATTATAGTTTGTTGCCTGCATATACAATAGTATATTTAAAAGCAGAATTTAAAATCTATATTAAAATGTTTGCTGTCCATTTGAGTATATTTACCATCTTTTCTGATTGTGTAGGCATAGGCAAAACAAAAATAGCTTTCTGTCATAACTCCCCTAAAAGTACATACTAGGTTTAAGTCCTGCTTCTTTCTGGAAGCTAATTTGCCAGTAGTATCCAAGGAAACTTTCATGCTGCCACAATTTTTTTCACACAAAATCACTGTGATTGCACTTGATTGGAACTCTCAACTGTTTTTAGAGATACTTTTAAATGTATAATTTTTGCCCTTTTAAGCTGTCAGGCAATGGGGTTTTTTCCATCTCTTTAAAGTTCTTCTTGGAAATATTTCTACAGTAAAAAAATTCCACCTTTTCCCCAGACCTTGTAAATGATGAGTACACAAGCATGAAACCAGGTTTGAAGTGTGATGTGAAGACATCACAGTATTTGATTCATCTCTTGTTCAGTTCCTTAGTCTGGAGTGATGCTGACGTTTTCTTCCCTTTCAGAAATCAGGTATGTGCTGTCATATTCACTTGCAATTAATACATCTGTTACAGTCCAATGGCTTTAACAATAGCAAACCTTCAAATATTTCTTCAGCTTCTCCTAACCAGGTGTTGCCATGGTATCCAGTCTGGCAGGAAAAAATAGCATAGTCTGCTCTTGACAACTGTGTTGGTGAGTATTACTGTTTTGTCTTACAGCTCTAATAAATATACTCTTATTGCTGAAAACTGTGTGAGAAATTCGATCATTCCATTAGGGTTAAAAGAATGTACATAACTTGCTCATAATCCTGTAAGTAATTTTACAGCTTTATACCCCTTGTTCATATTTTAAAACAGTGAGCACACATTCAAGGACAGGATGTATTTTTACTATATATTAATAGAAAGTATCTGATATTCCAGTTAATTTTAAAAAGCAAACAATAAATGAACATGAAAATTCATGAAAACAGTATGGTATCACCTCAGAGTTGAAATTCTAAATGGACATGAATGAAAGTAAGCTAATACTAACACTTCAGGAAGTGAACTACTACAAGAAAGAAAATGTCCAGCCAGAGATCATTGTTTAGTGACCAGTCCTTCTAAAAACATGTATGTAAATCCAAATGTTACTTTGAGTAGAAAATATACACTAATATAAATTAGGTATGTTATAAAAAAAAATAAAGAAGGGTCTTTGTATTTGAATGATTATCATTTAGGTAAAGATGAAACTAGCCAGATTTTTTTCTGAATGGAAGCTAAGGGGATACATGCTACCTGGGACTTTTTTTGAATTACATTTCTGTTCATTACACCCATATTCTTATGGCTGCTTACATGCAAGGGAAAAATTCTAACTTTTTATCACATTGCACAGTTTCTCAAAGTAATAAGCTTTCTACTAACCTCCCAAACAACCATTGAAACTCTTTTTAGTGGAAGATGCCAATAATTAGACAACACTATAAATTTGTGACATGGTTTCAGCTGGGATAGAGTTAATTTTCTTCATAGTAGGTAGTATGGGGCTATGTTTTGGATTTGTGTTAAAAATAGTGTTGATTACACACTGATGTTTTAGTTGTTGCTAAGTAGGTCAAGGACTTTTTCAGCTTCCCATGCTCTGCCAGGTGCACAAGAATCTGGGAGGGGACACAGCCGGGACAACTGACCCAAAATGACCAAAGGGATATTCCATACATATGACATCATGCTCAGTATATAAAGCTGGGGGGAAAAAGAAGAAAGGGAGAGACGTTCAGAGTGATGGTGTTTGTCTTCCCAAGTAACTGTTATGGGTGATGGAGCCCTGCTTTCCTGGAGATGGCTGAACACCTGCCTGCTGATGGGAAGTAGTGAATGAATTCCTTGTTTTGCTTTGCTTGCATATGCGGCTTTTGCTTTACTTATTAAACTGTCTTTATCTCACCCCATGAGTTTTCTCACTTTTACTGTTCTGATTTTCTCCCCCATCCCACCAGGAAGGGAGAAAGCCAGCAGCTGTGTGGTGCTTGGTTGCTGACGGGGGCTAAAGCACAACAATTGGGTAGTTGCTTTTCCTGAAGATCATTAAATAGATCATCTGGCAATGAAAAACAAAAGTGAATAGAAAATCTCTACTAAGATATTGAAAAGTCATGGAAATATAAGATTAAGCTTACTTCTGTAATGTATTTTAGAATTTTAGAAATGTTCTTAGGAGATATTATTCAATATTATTTCAAATATTATGGTATAAAAACATTTACTGTACTGCCAACTAAAATTTCTCTAGTAAAGGAAAATTTTTGTCCTGAGTATAGAAAATCTTGTATCCAGTTTTAACAATAGAGGAAACAGAAGTGCACATCTTTGCACACTATAGTCTGAATCACCTAGAGAAAGAGAGGACACTAGCTGAAACTATAAGGTGACTTCTTTTTACTAACAGAAGAAAAAGGAAAGAAACAGAAGGGATGGAAATGTAAAATGGAATATTATATTAATTTTCAATGCAGCCCTAATCTACATTATCTCACCCATGATTATCAGGCCAATTTGATATATGTACAAAAGGCCTTAATTACTGGTCTGCATTTACGATGTCTATCTTTTGGATTACAAATGCGCTGCTTGGCAAATACAAACATGGTTGTTAAGCACATGGAAAATTTGCATCTGAAAAATAAACTGTCACCTGGAGATCCTGTTGTGAGTAAACAAAAGCTTTGAAAATTATATATGAAAAAGCAAAAATATTTATTTTGATCTATTCAGAAGAGTGGTATATTTGAAAGATGGCTCTGACTAAATATGAGATTCTCTTTCAAATTACTGTCTTATATTACTTCAGTTAAAAAGTCAGGGCTACTGGATGACATATTAAATCTGCAACATTAGCTGCAGACTAATCATTAGTCTAACATTAGTCTAACTTTAAATTATCATCTAATGCAAACACTACAACCCAATTTATATCAATGTATTCATTGTCATAATTATTCAGACATATTACAGAATTTTTACTTCTTTATTGCTTATCTGATGAATAACTTGTCATTGTGACTTTTAGTCATGCTTATATAAATTTTCAGAATTTATTTTTCTTTACATTTATCATTCATAGTTTCTATTACTAGTGTAATTCTTGCAGCATTTGAGGTTTGTTAGAGAGATGTAAGCAAAAATTTAAGTCTAAAGTCCAGAAAAGAATATTTAAGAACAGACTGAATTTTATGCATTGACTGAAATAGTGCTACTGATACATTTGACACTCAGCACTTCTAGATTCACTGTTGAATCATCTTTTTGGAGAGCTGTACAGACAAAAAGATTTATAGCTGGAGAGAAATAAAATGCCATATAATATGGAGAAAAACTAAATGAATAAAAACTGAACAACCTTGAAAACAACTGTTAGGTTGAAAAGTCATCATAATCTGAAAAATTGCAAATACTTATGAAGGGTCATTTTCAAAGAAAGATTAGATACCTAATGCAAAATTTAAGTAGACATTAAGAGTCCAGTCTCAAGCTTATAATTCTCCTTTTTCTACCTTTCTTCCCCTTTGGAGCCATCAAAGCTCACTACTTGCTTTATTTTGACCTGAACTTCAGTATACATTTTAAGTCTTGTAACACTCACCAGTCTGCAAGACTGGTTCAGTCTGACCAATTGTTAATTTCATTTCCTCTGCAGTAGATAGTAACTGATCAAGGGCAAGAGAACTGGAGGAGAAGAGAGGTGGAGGATAAGCTTGAAAGTTGAAAGATTTGGAAATCAGTGCCTAAAGTCAGCCTGAATTTCATTCCAGTGTAAATTTTTGAGTGCTCATGAGTTTCTGCATAAGTTATCATAAGCTTCTTCTTAGAAGCCTGATCCGTTATTTTGATAGTTATCTGTGGATTTAAAAATATTTCTTTAAGGACCAAGATAGAAAAGTTTAAGTTTAATTAAAAAATTAGTAATAATGTAATATATTCAATTGTGACAGCCAGGACATAAATTTACTGCTATATATGTAACTGGTGGGAAAATAATTTTAGAAAGGAAATATTAATTCAGGTAAATATTTATTTGGAGGGCTTAAGGCATCAGATTTTTTTCAGGAGTCATATTTAAGGCACATAAAAAAGGCAGGGGAATAATGGAAAAAACCAAAAAAATATAAGGTATACTTGTAATTTTAAAATTCTCATAATTAACCCTTATTTTGCTCTAACTTCTGCTTTTGTCTAGAAAGCTGGCTGAAATCAGTTAAAAGCAGGGCTCTGCATCATTGTTCTCACTATTCTGACAGTTTCTTTAGACCTAGGGAATTACCGTAGCTGAAACCAAAAGTTCATCCTAACCATCATAAAATTCCTTCCTGTGCCAGAGGTTCAGTACTAAATCAGAAAGGTCACAGAAATCTATATACTGACCATTTTTTAATATTTTTTTTTTTTTGTGACAGAAGTAGAAAAAAGTTGTCGGTGATTCTAAATTATTGGCATATAAAATAAAACAAAGAAATATGGACTTAAAAGATTTGAAATTGTGTGAGTTGGTATAAAAGCCTTTTGGAACTGTGGTAGTACAGATTGGATTATCATCTCTTCCAGTCAAGAGCTGATGAAAAGTTAATGTTTCTTTTCTATTGAAAATGTATATTGTTTCTTGCTTAGCTTTGAATACTCTAATCTAATAAAATTTTTTTCTCACTTTTGTACTGCAAGAATTTTTGTAGATTTTGGGGTGACATAAAGATTTATAAAGTACTTAGGCCAGCTATTAATGAGGAAAATGTTCCTCTTTCATTACTTCAGTTTGATTTTCTTAATCTTATTTAAGTTTGTCAGGTAAATGTTTAGAAAGGTTGTATCGAAAATAAAATTACTTGTTATACTGGACCAGAGGGAGTCCTGGTCCACCTACCTGTCTGCATTAATAAATTAAATGGACAGGAAGCTGAGGGAATCTCATAATTATTAAAATAAAATATTGCCTTCAACAAGTACAATTCATCTGAACTGGTTGTCAGTTATGGAAGATGCATGTGAACAATGTCCTTTATTATAATGATCTCAATAGCTTTGTGGGGTTGGCTGATTTTGGGTTGTTTGCTGTGCTTTACTGAGTGTCAACACACTGTGAGAATATATCAATACATATGAACGTATGGTATGCAACAAAGTAGATAAGATGTGACGTCAAATTAAGAGATACTTGCTGAAGGTACCTATTAGGTTACCCAATGATAACGGGTGGTTGATCGATTCCATTAAGGGGAAAAGGTAGCTGGTTATAGGACTGTACTAATGGTAGGTTGGCCATTTTGCTGTGGGCAAATCTTTGTAAAAGAGTAGATTGAACTGACTTATCTAATGCACATTTGTTCCTATCCTTCCTCCAGAACCTAAAGAAACAATTACATCAGTATCATGGGGAATATTGGTATGACAAAGGACATATCTTTGTAAGTTTTCAAATACTGCATGTGCTGGGTTTGTTAGTAAAATATATTCCCTTTGTCTGGAAGAGAAGAGAGAAACTGTACCTGTCCTGCATCATTCATTTCTGGTTGCTGGAGTGACATATTACCTGCATGTCCTCCACATCTTTCATGCTGAAGACAGGAGAAGTATAATGGTGACTTAGGCCTTAATGTTTAACCAGGGTATAACAAATTTAAATGCTGTTTCTGATTGATTACAGATTTAATGTTCCACTCCAAGCATCAAAGCAGTTCACTTCCTCCTTAGTAATTCTTTTTTTCTCAGCATTGTATTCACTAGTATTTTAGATGGTGAAATCCTTGAAACAAAAACTTGGTCTTGTTCAGAGGGCCATCAGGGGTCTGAAAATGTCTTGATATGAGCAATAAATAATATTGCCTTAACTCCATTAGTTGCAGTCCAGCATGACACTATTTTCATGAAACAGTGGCCTGCTCTGATTCATACATATGCAACAACAGCAGAATAATGACAGTATACAATGTTATTCACAAGCACATGCACATCCATAACCCCATTATTTTCTTTCAGTGATAAAAGAGTTAAGGAAATATAGAATAAGAATACAACTGAAGCCACACAATAACATGAAAATTAAATGAAAGAAAAAGCTTTACATTTTTTGAATGATCATTTGAATGTGATAGCCTTCTGATTAATAAGATAAATAACTAGAAGTGCAGCAGTATAAAAAAGTATATAAAATTTGATCCTTTTCTATCAGCTAAATTAGATGGTGAGCCTGTGAAATTAAGGAGTTTTGCAAGATGTACATGAAGTGCTGAACCTAATCAGGCCCTAGAAGGATAATTTTTCTCCCGCGTTTTGTAACAAGGTTAGAATTTTTAATGATTCTTTTTGGTGGAGCTTCTAAATTGCAGAGAGCAAAAGAGAACTTTCTTCATTTTAGAAATACTCACAGCTCCATGAACTCTCTAGGTTTATCCTTCAAATAAAGTGTGATTTTCAAGGAACTAGCAAATAACAGTTTTCATTCATTAAGTGAGAAAATAGTTCAACTTCTCTTTAAAATGGTTTAAAGTGCAATAAGTTTTGAAAAGGAGCTTATCCATCGTCTTCTGTTGTGAGTCAGAGAGAAACCCCCCCCTTTTTTTTTTCAGGTTTAGGTTGTGTCATTTTCAGGATTTCTTGGCTTAGAAGAATTTTTCAGTGAATATTTTGCTCTGCAACTTTTAGTGTGTCTTACGTAAAGCTGTTCTTGAAAGTACAAATGCAACAAGTGTAAAATCACTGAGTTTTCTAATCTATTGACTCATGGTCTAATAATATGAACTGAAGATGTATATGGTCAAACAATTTTATTTTTTTCATAATGAGATATCAGTAAAGTTTAATGAAAAATTGCACACCCCCTATTATCTTTTGCTCTAGATTGAGACTGGAATAACTGAATGTTTTATTCAATTAATAATATTCACTCTTGTTGTTATTCAATTCAATCAATACTACTGCTGTTTTCTATGTTTTCCACACATGTAAGTCTGGGGGATTCAAATTTGGGAGATACAATTACTATTTTATTTTAAAATGGTGAATATGAGATTATTTAAGGGATTTGAAATAAGAAACTGCCTCTTGATTTTTTTGTCACATGAATCACATTTAAAATTACTAGAGGAAGTTATTTAAAGCTTCATGGAAATAGACAGTGTTCTGAAAAAAAGTTTATGTGTTATAAAACTCATTATAAATGTAAGACAACAGAAAATTAGCCATCCATGCATCCTTATATAATCCTTTCCTCAGGTCTGAGTTTCTGAACACTGTCTTCTTGTGTGCCCTGGGAGAATGGAGGGAGTTATAAACTTTGGCCAGACTAGAAACTGCCCAGGAGATAACCAAGGCTTTTGATACTGTCCCTCACAGCATCCTTCTGGACAAGTCGTCCAACTGTGGGATGAGCAGGTTTACGGTGCACTGGATGAAGAACTGGCTGAATGACAGGGCTGAAAGGGTTCTAGTGAATGGGGTTACAACTGGCTGGTGACCAGTCACCAGCAGTATTCAGTTCTAGGAACAGTGCTATTCAATATAGAATCATAGAATCATAGAATCATTAAGATTGGAAAAGTCCTAAAGGATCATCAATTCCAACCATCAGCCCAACACTACCACATCCCCTGAAATATGTCCCAAAGTGCCACGTCTATGTGTTTTTTGAACTCCTCCAGGGATGGTGTCTCCACCAACTCTCTGGGCAGCCTGTTCCAATGATTGACAACCCTTTCAGTGAAAAAATTTTTCCTAATATCCAATGTAAACCTCCCCTCACACAACTTGAGGCCATTTTCTCAAGTACTATCACTAGTAACTTGGGAGAAGAGACCAACACCCACCTCACTACAACCTCCTTTCAAGTAGTTGTAGAGAGCAATAAGGTATCTCCTCAACCTCCTCTTCTCCAGGCTAAACAAACCCAGTTCCCTGAGCCACTCCTCATAAGACCTGCTCTCCAGACCCTTCACCAGCTTCATTGACCTTCTCTGGACAGGTTCCAGCAACTCAATGTCACTCTTGTGCTGAGGGGCCCAAAACTGAACACGGTAGTCAAGGTGCGGCCTCACCATGTTACGTACAGGGCCATGATCACTTCCCTACTCCTGCTGGCCACACTATTTCTAATACAAGCCAGGATGCTGTTGGCCTTCTTGGCCACCTGGGCACACTGCTGGTTCATGTTCAGCCGGCTGTCCAACAATACCCCCAGGTCCTTTTTTGCCAGGCAGCTTTCTAACCACTGTTCCCCAAGCCTGTAATGTTGCATGGGGCTGTTGTGACTGAAGTGCAAGACCTGGCACTGAGCCTTGTTGAACCTCATACAATTGGCCTTGTCCCATTGACCCAGCCAATCCCAATCCCTCTGCAGAGCCTTCCTACCCTCAAGCAGATCAGCACTCCTGCCCAATTTGGCGGTGTCTGCACACTTACTGAGGGTGCACTCAATCCTCTTGTCCAGATCACTGATAAAGTTATTAAACAAAACTGGCCCCAACATTGAGCCCTTGGGAACACCACTTGTGACTGGCTGCCGACTAGATATAACTCCATTCACCACAATTCTTTGGGTCCGGCCATCCAGCCAGTCCTTTAGTCCGTGAAGAGTACACCCGTCCAAGCCATGAGCAACCAGTTTCTCCAGGAGGATGCTGTAGGAGACTGTGTCAAAAGCCTTGCTAAAGTCTGGGTAGATAAAATCCACAGCCTTTCACTCATCCACTAAGCATGTCACCTTGTCATAGGAGATCAGGTTGGTCAGGCAGGACCTGCATTTCATGAAGCCATGCTGGCTGGGCCTGATCCCCTGGTTGTCCTGCACTTGCCCGGTGAGCTGACTCAAGATGTATAGTTCCATAACCTTCCCCGGTACCGAGGTCAGGCTGACAGGCCTGTAGCTCCTCAGATCTTCCTTTCTGCCCTTCTTGTAGATGTGCACCACATTAGCAAGCCTCCAGTGATCTGGGACATCCCCTGTTACCCAGGACTGCTGATAAATGATGGAGAGTGGCTTGGCAAGCTCCTCCGCCAGCTCCCTCAGTACCCTTTCGTCGATCCCATTCGGCCCCATAGACTCGTGAGTGTCCAGGCAGCTGAGCAAGTTGTAAACTGCTTCCTCCTGGATTATAGGGGGTTTATTCCACTCCCCATCCCTGCCTTCCAGCTCAGGTGGCTGAATACCCCGGGAATAACTGGTCTGACTGTTAAAGACTGAGGCAAAGAAGGCATTTAGTACCTCAGTCTTCTCCTGGTCCTTGGTGACAATATTCCCCTCCACATCCAATACAGGATGGAGATTCTCTTTGGTTCTCTTTGTTGTGAATGTATTTGTAAAAACATTTTTTGTTATCCCTTACAACAGTTTCCAGGTTGAGTTCTAGCTGGGCTTTTGCTTGTCT
>WEKW01023681.1:0-12112 GCA_013389905.1 Sula dactylatra | reverse complement strand
TCTTCTTCTTCTTCTTCTTCTTCTTCTTTGAATATTCTTAATAAGAACCCACACCGCTAACGCTTTTCCAAGTTTCCAAGGTCGAACTGCCTTTCCAAGCCTAAGTTACTTTCTGTGTTAGAATAAAAAGAAAATGTTTGATTGATCGTTTGGTGTCGTTTCACCTTAATTCAGTCCGAGGGGATCATTGGAACCTTGGTCGCTCTTCTCCCTCTGAGGGTGGGACGCGACAGTTTGTTTGTTTGTTTATTTGTTTTGTCATATAATTTTTTCTACCTAAACTGCAAGAATATTCTACCTAATATTTCTACCTAAACTCAAGAATAACCTGAATATTAGAAATTCTCAGGTAAAATTCTGAAAACACTTAGTTTTGAGCTGATAAAATTTGTTTGATATTTGTGTGGAAACTTGCTCCAATACTGTCAACTTAAACATTTAATAACAGGTATACATATTGTGGGAAAATAACGGAAGATTGGCGAGGAGGATTATAAACATGCTCAAGTGACTTGCAGCTGAGGTGTTGAAAAACACATATATCATACTAATTGTTGTTTGGCCTTGTGTGTTGGACAAGTAGAACATCTGTGTTTAGATAGCATAGGCCTGTGATAGACTTAGCGACACCCTATCGAACTTGCTTGAGATTCCTGCGCTGCTGTAGGAAACATCAAAGCACAGAGGTAAATTACACCTGTGCAAATCCTTGAAATACAGGTGAAAACAGCAAGTTCAGTCATCCTCTAGCATGGACCAAGCTCCACAGTGCCTGTATTCCTACTTGTGTGCCTCTGCCTGGGTGCTGCTTTGGGGATCCCCTGGTTGGGGAGGTAACAAAAATAAATTTATTCTTCGCATATCATCTGCGGTTTTGTGGTTGTTCCTGTATCCTGTCTTTGCCAGGTCACACACATATCAATAAGTTTTTGTTGACAGTCCCTTTAAAAAATTACATTCTAAATTCTTGGAATTGGGAGTTTTAATATTATAAGATAGCTATAATTTTATTTTATTTCAGTTTTCTTTAAATCATCATTTCAGGTGTGGCATTTTTAGCAAAAAAAAAATAAAAGTCTTGGAACATATTGGAACATATTTATTGATCTAAGTTTTCTTGTAGGCCACATGTGCCTAGTAGTTTGCAGGAGGTGACTTCTGTATTTATAACATTAGGTGGAAATATTGAACTGGATTGGACAACCCAAGAGAAGCAAGGTTGCTGCAGCTCCCTGCTACGAGGTCCAATTAGTAATAAGGCTAAAAATATATTCCCAGTAGGCATGAACATACAGAGCACACGTGTACACCACATGTCTACATATACACACAGCTGGGCACACAGATCACAGACACACAGGGCACTCACACAAACACAGACAGTACCAATGACCTCATTCTGCTCCCCTCTTTGGCTAAGCAGAACAGAGGTCCACTAGTGGACCATACATATGTCTAGAGGTCCAATAGTGGACCATACTAGGGTCCACACATATGTGAAATGTGGGTTGCTTCAGCACATGGGCCCAGGCACTCCATTTTCCCAGTAGCTGTCCCTGGAGCCTAGTCTTCCCAGTTCCTGTCACCCGGACATATGAGCCCCTGAGGCTGCAGCCCCACTGCAGTTGCTGGCAGAGACCCTCTCACTCATACACACACAAGCATACACACATGTACACACACACAGAGCTGGATGGAACTTCCTTGGTCCCTAGTAGCTTACTCCCCATCTTGAAGCCATCTTTAGAGACACCAGCAACACTGGACTTCAGGAGACCAGACTTTGGCCCTTTTCATGGATCTGCTTGAAAGGGTCTGATGGGATAAGGCCCTGGAGGGAAGGAGGGCCCAAGAAAGTTGGTTGATGTTCAAGGATCATCTCCTCCAAGCTCAGGAGCAGTCCAGCCCAACAGACAGAAAGTCAGGAAAAAATTCCAGGAGGCCTGTGTGGTTGAACAAGGAGCTACTGACCAAGCTGAAACATATAAAGGAAGTATACAGAAGATGGAAAAAGGGGCAGACATACTGAGAGGAATACAGAGACAATGTCCGAGCACACAGGGATGAAGAAAGACGAAGTCCAGCCAGAATTGCATCTGGCAAGGGATGTCAAAGGGCTCCTGCAAGTGCATAGGTAACAAAAGGAAGGCTAATGAAAATGTGGGCCTGCTGCCGAATGTGGCTGGGGACATGATGACACAGCACATGGAAAAGGTTGATGTACTAAATGCATTCTTTGCCTCAGACTTTACTAGCAAGACTGGCTTTCAGGAGTCCCAGGGACCGGGAGGAAAGGCTGGAGCAAGGAAGATAACCTTGGCAGAAATCACATAAGGGAATATTTACGCAAACAGGGCAGACATAAGTCCATGAGCCCTGATGGGATGCACCCACAAGTGCTGAGGGAGCTGGCTGATGTCATTACAAAGCCACTCTCAGTAATCTTTGAACAATCAAGGAGAATGGGAGAGGTGCCTGAGGACTGGAGGAAAGCATATGCCACTCCTTTCTTCAAGAAGGGCAAAAAGGAGGACCCAAGGAAATCTAGGCCAGTCAGCCTCACCTTGATCCCTGGGAAGGTGATGGAGAAGCTAATCCATGTGCATGAACAACAAGAAAAACATCAAGAGTAGTCAGCATGGCTTCACCATGCTTGACCAATTTGATAAACTTCCGCAATTAAATGACTGGCCTGGTAGATAAGGGGAGACCAGTAGGTATTGTCTACCTGGACTTCAGTAAGGTCTTTGATACTGTATCCTGTAAGAGAGCTTCTTCTCATGGAGAAGCTGTTGAAGTATGGGCTGGCGGAACAGACAGTGAGGTGGATTGAATCTCATCAATGTATATAAATACCTGAAGGGAGGGTGCAAAGAAGACAGAGACAGCTCCTTTCAGTGGTGCCCAGTGACAGGACCAGAGGCACTAACTTAAACACAGGAGGTTCCCTCTGAACATCAGGAAACACTTTTTCACTGTGAGGGTGACCAAGCCATGGCACAGATTGTCCAGAGAGGTTGTGGAGTCTCCATCCTTGGAGATACTCAAAAGCCATCTGGACATGGTCCTAGGCAACTGCTCCAGGTGACCCTGCTTGATTGGGCGGTTGGACCAGATGACCTCCAAATGTCCCTTCTAACCTCAATCATTCTTTGATTCTGTGATTCTGTGAAAGGAATTTATAAAAAGAAAGGAAAGACTGTGCTGACTGAGCACAGGGCATGGGCGGGTTAGCATAATGACAAGGAAACTCTTTACATATGACCAGCTGTTTTTTTCATCTTATACTTCTACTTTCCTGCTCTTGTTCCTTCATAAATCACCTAAATTCCTTCCTTTTTCTGGTTTTCATTCCTCTCCTAAACATCCCATAATAAATCTTATGCAATCCCTAAATGCTCTTCCCCTGTACCCCATAATGTGTCCCATATCCCCAGGCAGCAATTCCCCTCAAGCCAAAATGTGCTACAGCATTAGTTCATCTTGATCTGTTCTACATCCGGATGATGAGGCTGAAGCTCTCCTCACACATCCATGGCGGGGGTCCAGATAGAGTGTCCCTTCCTCTGAGTCCTCAACTTGGGTTTTCCACCTTCCTTTTTGCTCCTGTACATTTCTGGGTTTGTGGAATTGGGCCTTAAACGGGCTGATAGCCCATGTGATGGGCCTGCAAGCAGCCAGGGCTCCCTCATCTGTCATTGTCTTTCTCTGTTCTTTTGTCACATAACCTAGCATAAAATATCTCACTTGACTGCATTTTGAGGAACAGAGATGCACCATTTTTCATAGAATTTCAAAGGCATTCAGTTAGATACACAAATTCTTTGTAGACAGGGTGACTGCACAAATCCAGTTTTCAGAAAGATGGATGGTGGTTTGAATTTGAATTAAGAACAAAATAGAGTCTTGCTGAAGAAATTTATATCACTGCTTAAATGCTACTGAATCTGAAAAGTTAACAGGACCTTCACCTGCTGAGATAAATCAGCATTACCTCATTTTTCTTTTTTCAAAGTACTGCTTCTAGAAATGATCATGACAGATACATGAAACAGCAATGAAAAAAAAAGGAGAAAGAAGGATCATGGGTAAAAAAGAGATCGCAAGAAAATTGAACAAAATAATTAAAAATAACTTAGAAGACAATAAAATTGAAAATAGTGGTGAGAATGGAGATGGAACAGATCTCATGGCTATCCAGACAGAGGTATCATTGCTGGTTATTGAGGCCTTATGGACTCACTTTCCAAAGGCAGCAGTCTCCTATTTGCTCTTCTTAGGGGATGGGTTCAATCATAGCCCACTAGGTACCATACTGTGAGATTTTCCTTTTAAGAAACAAGACTGAAATAATTCAAAAGCAAGCTCATTAAAACTAAGAAATATTTATTGATTCTTTCACTTATTTGGACAAAACACAATCTGAAAGAGATTCTACTTGTACAGCACCTTACCTAGTCTTTATATTTCTGCTGATAACCAAGATTAGTCAGACCTTTGTTCCCCTCTGTGAGTTGAGATAAATAACCTATATTTTCTGTAGTCTGCTGACTGGGGTTCATCTCAGTCTGACTTTAAATCCAGATTTACTTTCCCCACATACTAGTCTCTGGCTGTTATTTCTAAGAGTTGCAAGCAATAGAAATGCCAGAATGTTCTTTCAATGTGAAACCTTGCTTGGTTTTAACTATTTACCATTTTGTCTTAAACCAGAAAACAGGAACTAAGGGATCACTTTTAAGTTTGTGCTTCATTTTCAGGGGAAGTTTGAATAGATACTGACAGGTTGTCTTGCAATTTTTCCTTCACTAATTTGTGGTACACTCGTTTTCATATTTTGTGGGGAAAAAATAACAATCAGATGAACAGCAACAGAACTCCACTAAGAAACAAAATTAAAAGGGACAACAGTGCAAATCGTTGATCTATGAAAGCAGGCCAGTTCTTTAAATTTATTAACAGCTCAAATGTCACTTTCTAATTGGACCTGTGTATCAAAGAGTAGTTCATGACTAAAACATTGGTAATTAATATACTCTCATTGTCAGATGAATAGAAAGCTTCAAATTCTCAAAAAAATAGGAGTTGCAGACCAGAATAAAAAACCCAAACCAAACGAAACCAAAAAAATGCTAATCTTGTTAAAATAACTTTTCATTTGCAAAACGAACTGATATTTTTATCAACACAAAAAGCTTATTCTAAATTTCACTAAAGCCAATAGAAAACCTTCAACTGATTTTAATGAGCTTTAAAATTATTATAATCTTATAAAGATTCTTAATAATACTAGATTTTTTTGACAACTAAAAATTAACATTATAAAAATGAAAATATCTAATATATCATCTGACAGTGATAGATAAGAATTTTTTTCCATTCTGGCTTACTCTATTTGTTCTATTCAGAGACATCACTATAAAGACAGGAACAGACATACATTGTTCCCAGGCAAGGAACTAAATAAGTGTTGATCTTTATCTTAAAGTTGAGACATGAGAGGAGTTTTTAACATTTTTTTCCCACTTTGATTGAAGAGAGTCTCATTTTTCTTGAAAACAATAAATCAGACTGGACCATTTGACTTCACTGATGTTGAAGCTATCATTATATTGGGTTAACTTCTTGTTGATGGCAGGAATCAAAGCAGGGGAACCTAACCTGAACCACAAAGCAAAAACAAAAACTGAATCAAGGAAGAAACATGTTAGAGATCCACAGCTGATCCATAGACAATGATGCTGTAATGATTTTATAAAGTTGTATATATTTACAACTGAATTACAAATTGTGTTATAGATGAAAAAAAAATTAGTCTTCCATTAAGTAAGTCTACAAAACATCTGTATTTTAGGCAAAAGAAGAGTGGCCATAAATGAACTGTTAACCCCTAACCCCTATCCCCCCCCATCATCACTTGGTGTCTCCATGGTTATTCCCACCTTTAGGAGGTGTCATGACCTATAAAAGGTACCTGATCCACAGGTGTGTAAAGACCACAGCAATGGGTTCTCAGGACTCCTTAATGTACAAGGACATGGAGGTTTTACTTCCTAAGTTTCTTTATTACAGATTACTACAAATTACTATTAGTAAAGCAAGTATACTTATGATTAATAAAACAAGCAAATATATATATTTCAATAGTAACTGTAACCAGTAGTAGCAGCAATCAATAGTAGCAGCCAAGTATATATTTCAATAAACAAATTACTACAAGATAACCATCAGTAAAGTAGCAAATATACTTGTGATTAACTACTTAGATGCATGCCTATATACATATTATTCAAAGTAATCCAGGTACAGTGCTAATCAAACCACTCCCAGGAGTGGGGCCTCAAAATGGCTCCTGGAGGGGGACCAATCAATGAAGTACAAAGTCTCACTTTGAAGATGACCTGCATCACAGAGTCTGAAGTCAGCCATTTATCCCTAGTGAGGGTCCAATCTGTCTATATCTCATAGAAAAGTTCATGCAGAGGGACTTCATGAAGAGAGAGAGAGGCTTCTTTTTTTGTACAAAGCAAGTCATTTTTCTATCACAGAGGCATAACAGGGTGTAGGACACTACCACCTGGAGCAGCCAATAGATGTTGCTAGTTTATATTTTTCACTTGGGACTAACAATAGATGATGTTTTCTATTCTCTCAGACCAATTTTTATTTTTTCCAGGCGGTTTTTCTGTTCTTTCAGCTAGAACAGCTAATAGTAGTTGTCAATTTCCACTTTCTCAGGATGTTTTCTGCCTTTTCCAGACTATTTTTCAGAGTTATCACCTTTCCAGATGATAACACTTCAGCAGGGCCTGTTGCGATAGAACAAGAGGTAATGGTTTTAAACTAAAGGAGGGTAGATTTAGACTAGATATAAGGAAGAAATTTCTTACCATGAGTGTGGTGAAACACTGGAAGAGGTTGCCCAGAGAGGGGGAAGATGCCCCATCCTTGGAAACATTCAAGGTCAGATTGAATGGAGCTCTGAGCAACCTGACCTAGCTGAAGATGTCCCTGATCATTGCTAAGGGTGTTGGACTGGATAACCTTTAAAGTTCCCTTCCAACTCAAACTATTCTATGATTCTATAAATTGCTGTTGCAGTTTCTTGTATTTCCTCTTAATGATGGTATCTCAGGATTTCTCTGGGTTTTAGGTACCCAGCTGCACTTCAAAGATGCCAGCTGCACTTCTTGAGGATGCTTCTAGTTCACAGGCTGTGTTCCCAGGCTAGCAGCTTTCTAGCAGTTCTCAGGCTGGCAGGCATCTTCTTCTGTCACTATTTTAGGAGATATTTTCTGTCAGTACTTTTCCTATTTTAACCAGGTCACCTTTATGGCTGCTCCCAATAGGAAGACCTTTCAATTATGTTAGGGACAGAATTATGCTTAAGGTGACAACCAGTCAGAAAAGTGGTCATAAATGGATACCTAGGGAAGACTCTGGTCTTTGAGATCTTTGAGCCCATACTTCAGCTCTCACAAGGCGAGGAATTCCCCAGCACAGCTACTTGTAGTGTGAAGTACTTGCTTTTTTCTTTCATAAAACAGGTTCCTACTGCCTTCAGCTTAACACTCCTTTGAGGCCAAAAGTCCTCAAAACAATATTATTAAGGTTGTTCTAGAGATAAAACTTGAAAACAATTTGTTATGTCCAGACAGAGATAGGATGTAACATTTTGTGTCTATGCAAGGAAAGATACATATTTTGGAGGGTGCTCACTCTTCATTGTAAAGGTTAACGAACATCTCTGACAACTTTAAGTGCTAGTATAATCATAGCAGCTACCAGTTATTTGAAGAGAGGATGTTTACTTTCATGGCAGCCTTTCCCTCAGCATATTATACTCCTAAAACCCTGTCTTGACTTTGCTTCAATGAGCTTTGCTTCTCGAAAAGACATAGGGTGTGGCAAAACTGTATCTTGCACACAAAGGCACATCTAAAGACCACACTGATGTGATGCATGGTTTTAAGTGTTTAGGTGCTATATTGCTGAGATTTAATATCCTTACAGAAACAAAGTATTGGCTCGTGAAGACTTATATTTACTTAGATATTTGTGTATAAAACACTACCAAAATAAAATAAAATTAAAAAAAATGAAATAAATCATTTATGTATTTGTTTTCAGACCTTTCCAGTGTGGTAAATATTTCTGTTATAAATTGAGAGGTGGAAGAATGACAATACAGCACAGTGAGTAGAAACTTAAGTCAAATTTATGTCAAACACTTTAACCACACAAAAAGTTTGCAAAGGTTGTTTCGTGGCCAATTGCCAGCTACCTTGGTCAGCTTTACTGTTGGATTTGTATTTGCCATCAGAGATACTGTGCCTGCATGTGTTCTTATTTTCCCTTTTTCGCTATAGGTTTTTTCCCAGGGGTGGTTGGAAAACAGACACTGAAGTATGAGTTTATGGTCATCCTTGTAATATCTGATCAGATATGTGTGTGCCATTTTCAGTTAGATCACTTGGTTTTGGAGTCCCTGGTAGAAACATCCTACCCTGGAGCATGACCAGGTGGAGTCTGTATGCAGCTTAAGTTCAGCTGTCCTTCTATAGCATTGTTGTGTTAATAGGTGGAGAAATTTGGCAGAAAATAAACCTGCTTGCAGTCCAGCTGGTCCTCAGATGTCAGAGGGGCTGGGGGTGGCTGGGCTTAGATGCTGAGTGATACTCAATTCAGTACTGTCAGCCCGGTTGCAGGATGCACTAACAGTATGATCACTATTAGTCTAGTTTGCCAATGACTTTTCATGGTCACATTCACTAAGAGTGCAGTTTATTGAAGCAACAGAAATACAGGTTCTTATTGGATTGCCAGTGATAAATGCACTGTCTGCAAAGCACGTGCAAGTATAAAGCGCTGAAGCACAAAAAAGAAAATAGCAAGCTTGTTCTTTAAATTTCCTGAGGAATCACTTGCTATAACCAAGTGTTCGAGTCTTACCTAATAGGCATCCCTATGGGGGGGAAGAGAGGTTCAGCCCATCGACTGATCCCAGTAGTCTGCGATATCTTCCCTCACATCCCTCTTTCTTGAGGTCATTTAATACTACTTCACGTTCAGGTGGAGCTTGAGTGACTCTAGTCATACATAACTTTTTTACTGATTGGTGTAGAAATTCCTCGCTTTGCTTTAAAGGTAAAGACTAAGAGAAATTCAGAGCACATGCTCAGTGAGGGGTGGTTGTACCTTGAAGGCAGGTAACTTTGGGATGGACGTGCTTGTTTTGGTGAGGTTATAATGAGCAAAGTTTGTCCACAGGGCACAATTTTGCAATTGTACAGTGCTGGCTGTATGGTTCCATGGTTCCATCTAGTTGCTAGACCTGCAGTGATTTACGGATGAGTTTGGCCATGAAGCCTTTGCCCCACTTCCTCCTCCCATTATCTCTCTTAGAGCTAGTACACCGAGCTCCCCCAGTGTTGCTAACATCTAAGATTGCAGGTTGTGTTGCTTAGGGAATGATCACTGAACCGATTTTCATCATGCCAACTGTATTTTACCCTGGAAGTTAACTTTTATGAAATGTGGATATAATTTTAGTCTCAATAATCTCAACCTCAATAATTTCACCCCCAGTAATTATTCCACAAGCGTGCTGCCCAAATTGTAGATATCCTACAGACGTTATTATGGGTTTGTGAAGTTTAGTCAGAGAACACAGTTGACTTTACCTTCTACTGTTCCAAGCTCTAAAACACAGTGTAGACACTGCTCAGTGCCTTTGCTTTGGCAATAACTTAGGCAATGGCAAAGGCAGAATCATAAGCCACATATGATTTTGCATTTTGTGTTAGTACTTCTATCATCCTGGTCTCCTAGATTATGTAATTCTTCCTGTAAGAATTTCTTGTCCTCCATAGTATTGGTTATGTCTAGCAATTTTCTATCATCCTCCAACTCACCAACAATCTCACAACAATCTCACTTACTTAGTTTATACTTATAGGACACTGATGAATACAATTAATAGTTGAGTAGCATTGCCTGAACAATGGTGAACCACAGAGATCACAATTAAATGCTGGAGATGTCTACATTTGACGATATCTCCTTTTGTAATATAAAACAATGAAGCCTTACTTGAATCATCTAAGTTAAAAATCAGCACCTTCATTTCTTAACCATGACCACTCCCACGGATAGGAAGCATCAGGCTTTGCTGGGATAATATTTAATCCTGCCTTTTCTTTTTGGTATTTATCTGTAGTACTTCTTTAACAAAAATCTTCCTAGAAAATGCAGTTCTAGACTAAGCAGTATTTTGCCAGATGAGTGTTTTACAATTCACTTAATTAGTCCTTGGGTTTTACTCCATTCTAACTAAATTTGTCCCCTAGTGTTGTGTTCAGTGACCTTACCTTCAGTGTGTTGATGGGCTGCCTGTATTCTTCACAGTAGACATATATATACATTTGATTAGGGACACAGTAGCAGTAATGGTAAGAGCTGTGGCTGAGTACGTGTTGATGAGGAAAAGGAAAGTTCCCAAAGCTAGGGGAATCTGTGACATGCAGACATCCTGCGGGGAGCCGGCAGATCCCACAAGTGAGGCTGACACAACGGGGCCATGCCCAGGAGCAACCGTGGGAAACTTAAACTGCCCCCAGGGAGCATCAGCAAACAGGACAGGCAAACAGGGCGTGGCACGTTAGTCAGGGCGTGGTGCGGCAGTTTGCACAGCAGTTCACACAGGCAGGGCATGCAGGGAGGGTCCTGCCACTTCAAGCACAAGCTGTGAGCCACTTACCATGGCTCCTACTGTTCTCAGCTAATTGTATCCACCCATCAAAGAGCTGGGCCCTCAGCGTCCCTCATGGCCCCTCCAACTGCAAGAACTGATGTAGCCACCCAAACAGAGCCTTCAAGGCAACATGCGGCCACCCAGGTCCCAGGCTGAGTATTGGGCCAGTATCTGATGACAGCAGTAAGCTCACCTGTGGGAGATGCACCCAGGTGGTAGAGCTTCAGGAGGAGGTGTCTAGGCTGAGAAGTATCAGGGAGTCAGAGAAGGGGATTGACTGGTGGAATAGTACTCTACCATCTCTCTCTCAGAGGGACCTGCAGCAGCCAACCACAGCACAAGCGACGAAGGACTCCCTGCCCCCTCACCACCAGGCAGAAGGAGGTAACCCAAGAGACAGGGAAGAATGGAAGCAGGTTACTGCTCGGGGCAGTAGGCAAATCCACTTTCAGCCTGCCTCACCTTCCATGGTGCCTGTACATGATAGGTATGAGGTCCTGGAATTGGAAGGGCAGACAACAGATGATGGGTATGAAGGTCCTTTGGGATGGAGCAGTCATCTAGGCAGCCCACCCCCTGCATTACAACCACTCATGTTAAGGAAAAAAGAAGGGTAGTTGTCACAGGTATCTCCATTCTGAGAGGAATGGAGGGTCCAATATGACGACTGGACCCAACCCACAGGGAAGTCTGCTGCCTTCCTGGGCCAGAGTAAGAGATGTCACTAGGAAACTCCCTAGTTTGGAAAGTTCCTCAGACTATTACGCGCTGTTGGTTCTCCAAGTCAGCAGAGAAGAGGAAGCAAGGAGAAGACCAAAGATTATCAAAAGGAATTTCAGAGCCTTGGGATGGATGGCTGAAGGATCAGGTGCTCAGGTTGTATTTTCCTTGATCTTCTGAGTATCAGGGAATAATACTGAATGGAACAGGCAGGTCCAGCTGATTAACACATGGCTCTGAGGCTGATGTCATCGGCACAATTTTGGCTTCTTTGATCACAGGGTGGTATACTCAACACCAGATCTGCTGACATCTGATGGTATTCAGCTTTCTCAAAAGGGGAAAAGGGTTTTTGCTCAGGAGCAAGCAAGGATGATTGACAGGGCTTTAAACTAGATTGGAAGGGGGGGAAGGGGTGGTACCAAGCTAGTCAGCGATGGGCTTTGGGTAGACACACCAAAGTTGGAGGGGCTGCATGATAGTGAAATTATTCAGGCTGCTCCACATGGTGATGGGCACAAGGAGCCAGATTTGAAGTGTTTCTATACAAATGTACGCAGCATGAGGAACAACCAAGAGGTGCTGGAAACCTTGGCCCAGTCCCAAGATATGACATCATTGGCATAAGTGAAACCTGGT
>WEKW01023678.1:65312-82094 GCA_013389905.1 Sula dactylatra | reverse complement strand
TTAATTTATATCTCGTCAAGGGCAAATGATGCAATACTTCTACTCTGTAAAGGCAAGATACAGATGGCTGGAAAGAAATTCAAATAAACAAAGTGCTTTAGGTCTGGCTATCATTGCATCCTGCGGCTATCTTTTTCCTGTATCCTTCCCTCTACTGACTTTGAATGCAGGTACATCTTGTTGCACAGACCATTTAATCTGCTAGAGTGGTTGTCAAATACTAGGGATGTAATATTCATCTGCAGAATATAAACGAATATGCTTCCATTTTGAGATTCAAATGAGCACAGAAGTATTTTGCTGTTTCTTTGTGCAGGAGGAGCTTGTAAGAATTACTTCTTTAAGATCCTAATTGTTCAAGAGCCAGAATTCAAATAGAAGGACAGCATCTGTTGGTTCAATCCTGCTTTTCTTAGAAGATGATTGGCACTACAAGTGCCACTATTTGCAATTAGATTGCTGCCTTTTGAGGGTGGTTTCTTCTACAAATGAAATTGTATCTCAAGACTATAACATCAAGAATGTACGTAGGAGTCAAGTGGCAGAACTGCAGAAAGTATTCCTGTCGTTTAGTAGTATGAGAAAGTACCTTTAAGTTGTCATGAACAATGATTTCATTCCAGAGAATAAGTTTTGAAAAGTGGTGGACATAAGCTTGAGAAGAAGCTATGCATGTGTTAGCTATCACATCAGTATAATACCAAAAGGAGGGTAAACAGCATGATTGTATTGGGTCATATATTGAAGAAAAATATTTACTGTGGTGGCCTGCTATCCGAAAAAGGAATCACAACTATTGTCGAGGCTTTCTCATAGTATCTGTTAGTCAGCTGACATGCATAAATAAAGAGGAATTGAATGTTCCTTAAAATCTGACTTTTTTTTTCTACTTGCTCAGTTCATTACCTGTATAATTTGAGCTCTTAAAAGAAAACAAAAAAAAAAAACCAAAAACAAACAAACAAACAAAAAACACAAAAACAAATCAAAAAACCCCAAACCCAAAAAATCCAGCAGCATTTCAGAACAGTATGTTGGAAATAAAAGCTGAAGTGAAATAAAGCCCTTGAGATTTTTATTTCTTTCTAATTTCTTGGTTTTCATTGTTTTCTTCTGAAGGTGCATTCTTGGATTGAGACAGGTTCAAGGCTTCAAATTTATAGTAATGTATCAGTGAAAATCTAAGACATACTAAAATAAAGTATTTTATTAATGATGCTACTGTTGGCACATGGCATAGTTTTATATTCTGGAATGGCCATTTCTTAAGGTTTTTGTGAACAGTAGGATGAACAAAACCTGAATTTACCAGTGAAACGATATTGATTTCCATTGTGAATGGGGAGAAGCTTAGTGTCTGGCTTCTATGAAGAAACTTAACAGCAAATGTAATATGGGACAGTGGGTGAGGAGGGTAGGTGGGGGGATAGAGGCCATGGTATTTTTCAGTTACCTTTTTTTTTTCAGTAGCAGTTGATATATATATGTATGTGTGTGTATGTACACAATATGTGTGTACACACACAGATTATAATACATAATATCTAGTTTAGTGAAGCTTTAGGAAAAAAATATATAACTCTAAATGGCCAAACTGAGACTTCTCAATGAAGTCCAGCTGGCCAAAGCTGCGTGATGCTTTAGATGCTGCCATTTGATATTTAATTCTGGACATCAAAATTGCTGGTTTGTTTTGATTTGCAAGCTTATCAAAATGATTGTATAGCTTCCAGTGATCTTTTCTCTTTGTTTATGGAGAATATCTTAATTGCAGTGATGCTGTCATATTAGGCATTGTTAAAATAACTTAGCTTTTATTCATTGTTGTAGTCTTTCATGTAGTGATCATTTTCCTTCCTCCTTCAGCTTCCCACATTTATACAGATCACAGGAGAGATATACATATGAAATTATATTTAGTGATTTTGCTCTTAACACACTTTTCTGTCAAGGCTACTGGCATATTGATGATGACCCCCTTATTTAATAGTGATTATAATTGATTTCTCATAACTCTTAATGCCAGGCAACGATTAGAGAATGAGCTATGGCCAGCTTTTTCTCATGGTGAGGGTTTTTTTTTATCAGACGGTGTAAGATTTGGGTAGAACTGGAGGGGGTTTTTATGCTATGAAAGCCCTTATGAGTATTAAAAAAAAAAAGTAAAATGTGATTATTTTAAATGACTTTACTGACAAAACATTTAGTAATGAATACTACTGTTTATGTTATTGTATTATCTCTAAATGCCAGAATAGGCTAACAAAGTAGAAACCTTTCAGTCTGGCTCCTCTTCGGCGTTGTTTATTTCCTATTACTTTATAGTTTCCTTACTCTTAATAAGGCCACACTCATCATGGATCAGATGCTCTCTTCCCTGAAGAGAGGACACTTGAGAGAAATGAGAACATCAGAAAGACTGGGCTAACTATGTTGGACTTTCTCCCTAAGGACTTCAATGTACTTTGATACATTCTCACTTCTGGAGTGGAGGATATTGGCAGTTTAGCATGCTTTTCAGCACTGGGCATCGTTAGAGAAAAAGAAACATCTTTGGATTAGTAGCCTGTCATAGTTTAACCCCAGCCAGCAATGAAGCACCACACAGCTGCTTGCTCACTCTTCCCCCCCGCAGTGGGATGGGGAGAGAATCGGAAGAGTAAAAGTGAGAAAACTCATGGTTTGAGATAAGAATGGTTTAATAATTGAAATAAAATAAAATACTAGTAGTAATAATAATATATACAAAGCAAGTGATGCACAATATAATTGCTCACCACCCACTGACCAATGCCCAGCCTGTCCCCAAACAGTGTTCGCTGCCCCCTACCCCCAGCCAACTCCCCTCAGCTTATATACCGAGCATGTTGTCATATGGTATGGAATATCCCTTTGGCCAGTTTGGGTCAGCTGTCCCAGCTGTGTCCCCTCCCAGCTTCTTGTGCCCCTGACAGAGTGTGGGAAGCTGAAAAGTCCTTGACTTGGTGTAAGCACTGCTCAGCAACAACAAAAACATCACCGTGTGATCAACATTATTCTCATACTAAATCTGAAACACAGCACTGTACCAGCTACTAGGAGGAAAATTAACTTCTTATTCCAGCTGAAACCAGAACATAGCCTAAGGAGGAAACATCCCTTAGTACTATGACAAATATTCAGCAGTGAATGGAACAAAGTAGATATGGTCTTGGTTTGCTTTGTTCTTGTTTCTTGGGTCTTGCAGACAGTCATATGCATAGTTTTTTCCTCTCACTGTAGATTAGAAGGCTTGATAGAGCTGGACACCTCTAGTCTGGGTATTCTAGATTAAGTTCTGGCAGTGTGAAGCAGCCTACTGCAAATGAGAGAATAAATGTGGAATCAAACATTTGAAGACAGATCAAAAAACCATAGAGGAAATGCAGAGCAGCAGGAAAAACACAGAATTGTGATCTATTCTCTTACCCCATCACCTTCTGCCACCCCAATCCAGTTTACTAGGATTTCTTTACTTTTTATTACTTTTTTTTTTTCCTTTGTTTTTCTTTATCCCATAGCTTGGCTAAATCTAGGTTTCTCTCTTGTTTCAGCTCTGCCTTCTGTGGTCTGTTGCTGATCACTATTCCTTCCTCCTCACAGTCAGTTCTTATCGATATTCTGATCCCACCTTCCCACAGCAAGATCTACTTGACATGGTTATTTACAGCAGACTTTCACTTGTAAACATACAGAATTTAATTGTTTTTCTTGTTTGCTATGCTGCCTTTGGAGCAGTAATGCTGCCTAGCTTTTAAGCCTAATGCCACGGTGCATCTGACAACATAAATGAGAAGGAATGGTATAAAATCTGAGGGTTTTGTTCAAAATATAGTATGCATTTGTAGTGCTTTGAAGTGAAAGAGGTTTCTCCTATAATTTAAGGTCTTAGGAAATAGTAATATAATTCTGTTTCCTGTTTGTTTGGGGGTTTTTAGTTTGTTTTTTTTTATTTTTATTTTAAAAGATGAGTGTGGGGAGAGCTCTGCAGTATAGAGAAGAAACTAAAAATTTATTCATTAAAAATTCATTAGTAGTATGTTGAGGAATCAGTAAGCTGCTTTTTCCACGTTCACTTTGCCCACTTTCTCTTTTTAACAGAAAGTATGCGAAACATAGAATGCAGTGCTGTCTGAACTGTTGACTTCAGTGGGAGTTGAAGCATAATCAGCATAGTTTTATTGGATGACTATCTTGTTTATGAAGAACAGGCCTTGAAATTGGTACTTATATTTTTATCTATTCTTCATAGCTGGTTTAATTTTTGGTCTCAAACATGTCTCTCCACTTCCCCCTGGTATGTCTGCCATTCTCAAACAGAGGCCGGTGCTATGGTCCTGCACAGCTGATGTGGTGCTTTGTGCAGCTTTGCCATGCCGCAGGCTTGGAAGAGGGCAAAGCTGCTGCCAGCAAGGAGTCCAGAACCGGCTGTTTCAGCTTCAAAAGAGAGCAGTCTATGACCCATCTGTCAAGACAGGGATTTATTTAACACAGCATATGTAAGGTCTTGGTAACCCATGCTATAATTACCTAAAAAATTATTATGTCAGTGAGCAGTTTACGGTGTCCCATGACCAGTATCTGCAGTAGTCTGCTGCAATTCAAGCGTGTCCAAAGCTCTGACTTTTATTGTGCAATGAATACTGATCCTTTTTAACTATCCAGTTGTTCATCAGTTTGTTCATTTTTTTAAGTTTATTAAATATATGAATATGCATAGCTATGAAGCAAAAGAAAGAATCATGAGTTGGTACTGTTTCATATGCATACCTGTACATACATGTTTCATCACAAAGTCATCACCTTTATTGTGTTCTTGGTTTTCATACATTTATTTTTTTCTGTATGCTCTCTTCAGTATTGGGAACTTGATGATGAGGTAGATATCTGTGCAATTGAAAGCAAGGCTTGGGCATAGCAGTCTCAGCCCTCATGATTTCGATTGCCGTGTTCTCCCAGCATGAGTCGATGAAAGATCTAACTGGGTCCTTTGCAGAAACCAGCAGCTTTATACAAGATCTTATGGAGAGTGATAAAAACTTCATTCCCAGGCACTTTAAGACCAAATAATAATTTGGGCATTGCACATCTGTGTTTTATTTTGTAATTTTTGTGATTTTTTAATTTTTTTTTAATCATTGTTGGAAGTGTTGCTACAATAAGGCTGGGGGAACTTTCATGTCTATAAATGCAGGTAGCAGCAGGTACTAAAAGACACAGTATGCAGAAAGCTATATGAAGAATCAAGGCCTCAGTTAGCTGTAAAGGGGAATAATTGTAACCTCTCTTTTTCCAGAAAGATCTGAACTTGCAGCCTGCTGAAAGGAAAATTTGTTTTATCAGGTGTGGTCTTATGGTAGAATGATGATAAGACCAGGGCAGAGAGGAGGAAACACAATTAAAAGCTTTGTCCTCTCCTCTCATCATGTTATCAGATATGATAATGTGCAAGATTTGTACCTAAAAAACTTCCTAATCTCTGGCACTTCCATTAATGGATGACTCGCATTTCAGCATCTTGAATGCAGTATCCCAAGGCTGTAGCAAGAGCATGGTATAAAGTCCTCTCTCCCAAAGGTGATGAAACTGTCTGAACCTGATCAATTTTGCTTCTGCCTGGGAAGAGAAGACTGCAGATCTAAAACTTGGGAATGAAAGGCAAGCAATATGTGGAAGGATGTGATGGGGGGACTGACAGGGAGAATATGCACTCATCTTCTGCATCTCCATTTATTTATTCATGCAAGTATGTATTTATTTTAAATGTCTACCTTTAGCTTTGCCTGTTTCTTGGATATGCTCAAAATGGTCTATTGACTAAAATGGATGTAGCTCTCCCAGTTATAGTTATGAGCATATTGAAGTTAGTGTTTGAGGAATTATATGTCAAAAGGATCTGTTGTTGGGATTAAATTGGAACCATTATAAACAGGTCATCATTTTACCCTTATTTTATAAGTTACTTGTACCAAACAAGCATTGTTTGAAAAGAATCTTTTATAGGAAAAGATTTAAGTACAAATGCAGATTTTAAGTGTACACAATCTCAAACAAAAATGTAGAGAGTCATGAATTTTTAAAAAAATGTAAACAAAGAGTTTCTGTTTCAGAGCATTCAGTTGCTTATCATGATTCTGCACAGTTCATGGCTAACTGTTGCACATAAGCACTGCCTTATCTAGAAATAGGACCTATATATCAAGATTCAAATATTCCCTTTTCCAAAAGTAGAGAATAGTGCATATTGCTTTTTTTTTTTTTCTCCTTGGTTTCTTCATATTTTTTTTTTCCTTTATCCAGTAATAAAACTAGGGAATACATATAGATGTTCAACAGTGGGAGGAGAACAAAAAGATTTGGTCCACCAGAGTTGCTAAATCAGTGAGATTCTGCCGTTATTGAGAGATTGAATGTTTTTTTGCCAAGTATTTGAAGTAATTTAATACTTAAGACACGGTAAATCTATTGAATGCATTCACAGATATACAATCCACAACTGAAATTCCTGACCCACTAAAGAGTCACTAAAATGTTCATTCCCAAATTAAAATTGACTTTGTTGGTGCAAATAAGAGTTAAATGTAAAACATTTCTCTGTCTTGGGTTTGTTTTTTGGGTTTTGGGTGTTTTTTGTTTGTTTTTATTTTGTTTTTGTTCTTAAATATGTTATCCTTGTCTCACCAACACAATGATTTGGTGTGAAATTTCAAGTTTCCAAGGCCCAGTTGTAAGAAAAAATTCTTCATTGAATGGGTTTGGAAATAATTTATCAGAACATGCATACAAGGTCAACAACAGGACATTGAAGACTGCAGAGGAATGTGGTGTGTAGCTTTCTAGAATTTCCAGAAGGGCTCAGTGACAAGTTCATTATTAGGATGAATTTATGGAATCCTGAAGATGTTCAAGGCAGTGCACAATCTGAAATTAGTGGAATTTAGTCTGGATCTTCCTTCTAGTTCTTACTTTGAGCTATTTTTTCTGTGAAGCTGCAGATAGGAATAGCAAGCTGCAAGTGGGAAGGACAAACCTTCATCACTGTTACTGTGTCCTTAATTATAGACATGTCTATATCTGAGACAATTATGTTGTAAGAGTTGTTTCTCTTTCTTGAGGAAAGTAGTATTTTTTNAGGAAAGTAGTATTTTTTTATATAAAAGGAGATTAAAACAAAGAGAGAACAGTATTGCATTGTTGAAAAATATCTTCTGGATAAGGTCTGTTGCCCCTAGTCCTAGTGACATATTGGGATCACATTTTCATCAGTGTATGGAAAGGATGCCATGGAGAAAATTGTAGAACAGTCAGGCAAAAGGAAATCAGAGGCTGATATAACATGATATGATGAATTTAAGCAGGAGGATATTACTGAAGGTCTGTGAAGGTTGCAGAATCAATCTCTTTATTTGATCTTCATATAAATTATAGTTACCCCTGTTTAAATAAAGGACATGGTAATATTATTTTGATTGTTTGTCCAGTACTTAATAAAATCTGTTTCTATTCTGTTAGCATTGTGTCTGTTAGACTGAAGACTGTGAGTTGTCTTTATAAATTAGCTTTTTCTTTTCCTTCTCCTTAATAACTATGTCTGTGGTAGTTTGTTTCTATGGTAATGTATGTGACGCTGCTTCTTGTATTTTGTGTAAGATTCTGGAATGTGTGTATGGACAAACACTCAGGGTCCCATATGAGACTTTTCTGCATGGAGATCACAAGATTCGACTCCAGAGGATGAAATAATAAGAGCAGTGAAGCCATTGTCATACAGAATTATTGTTTGACAAAATTAACGAGAAGGTCAGGTAAATTTACTCAAAGTGCTTGGAGAATAAATTGATCAAAGGATGGCTTAAAGGATGACAATTTTTTCCTTCTTAATATAAAACTCCTTAGAAATGCATATGATCACTTATTTCACAACAGGATTTTTTTCCTGTACCCTAGGAGGGATGAATTGAATCACCAGTTTGACAGAGGGTGCAGATTAGGCAGAGAGTAGCCAGGGAACTGTGGAAAATTCTGAAGCTAAAATTGGTTTGGATGGCAATATTGCTTTTGCTAGTTACAGCCCGTACAGACCTTCTGAGAACAAGTCCCAGGGAATGTGCAAGGACAACTGCCTCTGCAGCCAGAGCTTGGATGCTCCTACAGATGGTGTTAAGAGATTATTTCTGATGTACTTTTTGAATTTTCAGCTACCTGCACAATGAATTGCTTTAAAGAGAAGAAAAAAATAGTAAAAAACCTAGACAGGTTCAAGGTAACCAGCCTTTTCCCACTGCCATGCATTTGAGGTTACTGTAATCCCTGCTCTTTACTGCCCATTTTGTTCAGCCCCTGACACACTCTACCTTAATGTTCCAGTACTAGATAGTTTTTTCCTTGGAGACCTGGTGCGCCCATCAGAAGGACTCAAGTTGTATATAAGGATTTGTATATATACAAAAGTTTTTTTCAGGCCCTGGATATTTTTTTTTAGTGTAGATAAGAAAACTTTAAGTAGGGANTTTTTTTTTTTTTTTTTTTTTTTTTTTTTTTACCTAAGCATGTCAGGAAAATTTTTATCCCAATTGGGATATGGCATGTGACAATTCAGTGAAACAGATTCCTTTTTAGAGGAAGCTATGGAGGAGCAGGCAATGACTGAAAAAATGGGGTTTACTGTTAGATTTCTAGCTTCAGTGTTAAATTATGGAACAGATAACACTGCTTGATAATAAATACATTTTAGTAGCTGTGCTTCTCAGGATTTTACAAATGTTGATAGTTTCATGATAGAACACAAATAAAAGACTTATGAGCTTCCACTGCCTCATTTTCATTAACACACAGTATTTGTATTATATGGCAAATTCATGAGATGGTGCTACAAACTGAAATATGTGACATTTACATTTGCTCTCTATATACACTCTAAAGCTATGCTTAATGTTGTTATAAATTGTGGTCTGCTTTTGAGAAGCCCTTTAATCCAGCCAGAAAACTTCATATCACCTGTCACTAATATTCAGAGGATGACATTATAAACAGGAAAGAAGGTTCTTACTACAGACCAGTACACAGATTTGATTTTTGCAAGCAGCCCTTATACACATGTGTAGTTCTTGTTCATTAACCTTATTGGGACTACTTTTCTAAGTTAGTAAGATATTTGTTTTTCCAGTAAGGATTTGGGGGTGGATGCATTTTAATTTTGGTTTTGTGGGGGTGTTTTGGTTTTTTTTTGCTTTGTGTTCTTTTTTTTTTCTTTTTTCCTGTTTTTTTTTTTTTTGCATGGACCCGTACCCTAAGAAGAAAGCAATTTTTTTGCCAATTTTCATAATAATTTTTCAAAATAGTCTTCCTTCAGTAAAGAAATGCAGGAATTTACTTACTACTCAATATTTGCTTAGAAAGAGTTAACATTTAAAAGTGTATAGTTAATAAAGTAATATTCACACCACCCTGTCAGCATCTAATTCAGTGAATACTAGGTGGCTGGAAAACAAGATTTCTGATAAGTTCTAAACTGGTTTTATTCTACATCAAGTTAAAATAAGCCTTTAATTTTATTTATCTGTCAGTGAAAAGGCAGATAGTAAAAGCAACAGAAAGTCAATAAGCTCACTGATTGAGACATATGCTTCAAATGTTAGACATGCTGATTCTAATTCCTGCCAGGAAGCATGGTCATATCATAACCTAACTGCTGGGTTGCTGGTTATTTTGGGCTTTGACTATTGACTAAGTAAATGCATTTTGAATTATGATGGGGAAGCAAGCCACCCAAAATCAGAAAAACATACTGTGCCAGACAAACTTCAGCGATACTTATTCTGTACTCCCCCAGTTTCACCTTGCAAGCTGTCATGGTTTAACCCCAGCCAGCAACCAAGCACCACACAGCTGCTCGCTCACTCCTCCCCCTGCAGTGGAATGGGGGAGAGAAGGGGAAGAGTAAAAGTGAGAACATTTATGGGTTCAGATAAGAACAGTTTTATAATTGAAATAATATAATAATAAATTGTAATGAAAAGGAAAATAACAAAAAGAGAGCGCAATACAACCCAAGAAAGACAGCGATGCAAATGAAAAACAATTGCTCACCACCCACCGACTGATGCCCAGCCTGTCCCTGAGCAATGGCACCCCCGGCCAGCTTTCCCCTAGTTTATATACTGGGCATGACATCATATGGTGTGGAATGTCCCTTTGGCCAGTTTGGGTCAGCTGTCCTGGCTGTGCCCCCTCCCAGCTTCTTGTGCATCTCCAGCCTTCTCAGTTGGTAGAGCATGAGAAGCTGAGAAGTCCTTGACTTGGTGTAAGCACTGCTCAGCAACAACTAAAACGTGTGTGATCAACATTATTCTCATACTAAATCCAAACAGAGCACTGTACCAGCTGCTAGGAGAAAAATTAACTCTATCGCAGCCGAAACCAGGATACATGCATGAGGAAATACAAGATAATTCAGCTCAGACAGAAAACTTTAAAATAAATTATGACTCTCTGAGTCTTAAGAATTGATCAGGTGTAGTGTAAGCCATGGCAAAAAGAGCTTGCTAGGAGGAGGTGGGACAAGGAAGGTTATCTCTACTTATTCAGTCACGGACCTCTGCATTGCTACCAGCCTCTGTAAGAGTTTTTATTAGCACAAGCTGTCTTGGTTGTTCTATTAACAGCATTTTAGGACCTTGGTCTGAAAATACTTAGTTTATTTAGGCTGCAGAACAGCAGTCAGTAAGTCTTGTTTGTCACTCTTGGTCTGGGTTTGATTAGAGGTTGCTTTTAAAATTGGATGACTCCAGCAATGCAGCGGAACCCCCGTGAGTCACCCATGTGCTCCTTGCTTCGTACTGAAATGAGCCCTGAAACTGTGGGTTAAATAAAATGCTTCCTCGGTCATAAGTGAAGTGTTGTGTTATGGCTATGATAGTACAGTACAGTTTATGGAAAACTTAATATTTACTTTTGTTTGTGTGTTATCTGAGGGTCTAATATCTAATTAATACTGTACTTCATAAGAGTTTGTGTTATTCTTCATCAGCATTCAATAAATGTTTAAAGTCAAGGCTTTCCTAGTTGGCAGTAATGAGCCAGTAAAACTTATATTGGATTAAGAAAAGATGGAAACCCACAGGAGCTCCCTATGCAGCTTAATCAGTAAAATTCTAGTTACAAAACTGTATTGTTTCAGTTCAGATAACTGGTACTACTTTGTGGACTGCCTTGGGTGCTAAATCTGATTTATTTTGTTTCCTTCATGTTATGTCCAACAGTTATACACTTTGTAGCACTTTAATGATGTACCAGAGCAGAAATCATACATACTTTTAAAACAGCAAGTGATGTAATTGTTCAGGTAACTTAACCAATTAATTAAGTTATCACAATCTCTTTTTGCCAAAGTTAGCTGTCAAAGTCTACTTATGCTTGGAAATTTATTGGAAAAGCAGACTTTTAAACTTATGGACCATTTTTAGGGACCTTGATCCTGCAAACTTATCCAAATGATTCCTAGGTTTGAGAGTGCAAGATTTAAAGCTGAGGTGCATTTTCTCGCAAGATCTTCACTTGATATCAACTGCCAGAGTCCCATTAGTTTATAGAGACTTTAGCGATTTACAGCAGCTGAGGATCTGCTGCAAGATGACTTAAAATCCCTAGATAAAGAAAGGTACTGGGGGATGCAGTGGGGAGGAGAAAAACCTTAACAGCTAAACAGCTTTTGAAGTGGGTAGCCCTGGGTAAGTTCTGCTTTCTGCAGTCACAAAAAACCCCAAATGTCATGACTTCACTCACATGGGTGAAGAAAGGAAGATTTAGCCTTCTGGTACTTTGGAAAAATACTACATCTGCCTTATCTAAAGACTTCACAAATAAGAAGGCAAGCCATCTTCCCTATCATGCCTTCTTTCCCTACTCTACTTAAAAGCAAAGCATAATGTCACATTAAAGAAAGCTTGAGGCTTCACTGAGTAACTTTGGTTCAACTTCATTTACAAAGCAGACATTAGCAATGTAATGTGCTTCACGTGAAGTTTTTCAGAAAAACTTGGTTGGTTTTTGGTTTCACGAACAGGAAATTGTTCTTTGTCTGCCCAGACAGCCATGGTGGGGTTCATGAGCACCCTCTGGAGCTCCTCTGCTGGAGTGAAGCTGGTATTAATCTTCTGAGCAAGGTTCATACACCTCGTAACAAGGTGGAATGACTGGAGCATCCTGCTGCCCCATTGTACCGACTGAAAACAGTGACCTGAGATTTCGTATTTGCATCTAGTGGAAGCTGTTGAATAGCGCACAGTGAAGTTATACGTTAGTTCATATTGGGAAATTTAGGTTAAGTAAGTGAAGTAAAACCAGTACAAACTCAGTTTTATGGAATCTCTTGATGTTTGAAATGTTCACAACATTTATTCTTAAGGTTCTGGAAGCCTGATTGTGATTAACTCCAGCGTTAGCTTTATTTTATAAAAATAATACAGTTGTGATAGGCAGCTTGAATCAGTATTGACTCAGAGGAAGGTGCCACTGAGAGGAAATGTTTATCTTTTTACGTGCAGGTTTAGAATACTTAATTTAGGAGTTCTTTCTGTTGCAATTTGTAGGGCTCTAAGTTGAAATGTGTGAATATTCCCTGGGTGAATCACCAACGCTACTTGCAATGTTAGTACTTTCAAGTAGGTATTTTCTCTCTGTTATTCCAAATGTTTTTAGTATGTGGCACACAGCAGAACCACCATATTAGCAGTATATTTTGTTTTTTCCATTGTGTTTGGGTTCTGTAGGGATAGAATATATTTCAGTTGATCTGTGTATGTAATGTGTAGGCAAATAAATTTTAGTTTTGTCCTTGCCTTGTGGGTCAAGCAATATTGGCAAGGTATGTCTTTTTGTGGTCTATAAATACTTTCCAATCTATACGTCCTGTTTGCGTCATTGTGCTTGTGTCACCTTTACTTTCCAATGTGAGTTCATGCATGCTATATATGGTTTTTGCAGTGCAGGGAGTAAAAATGCTAGATGTGGTAAGTGCAAAGTTATTTTTAAATGCTGTGAACGTAGATAGCATTGACTTTTGAAGATTATGGAAACAAGGGTTTTTCAGCAGACTGAAAAAAAAAAAAACCCAAACAGATTTTTGCCAGTTCTAAGTCAACTTTTAGTTCTTTAAAAGTAGGCTTCTACTACTGCTGCTGAATGTTTGCAGAGATGATCACAATGGTAGTATCAAACTGATAAAAGACATTATATTTCTGGCAGAAATAATTTACCAATGGTGCAAGGTATCTTGGGAAGCATATCTGTGAATCCTCTTGGTTATGTTTAGTTTATTCATGGCATTCACCTGTACAACGTAATAAAGCTGAAATAGATCTTATGTAACAGAATGTCCAAACTCTACGTACCAGTATGTCACCAGCACCATAAAATGAAACAAATAAAATGCAGACTCTCACTGAAAGTTTGCAAAAAAGTGAGCCATAACAGGGTAACTCCTCTTTTTCATCATTGGAATTTTTAAGTGCAGTTATTCTAGGGACAATTTTGACAAGGTTTTCAGGAATTTAAGTTATTACTGTAGTTTTAAGTGTGATCAGGGTTTTTGAGTATAGAAGTTTGTTTCTGCCAGTATAATTAAATAAGGGATAATATTAAGTTAAATGCAGTGATATCTAGCCCTTTGGCAGGTAATAGGGATGTCTCTTGTAGACGACATAGAGTCTGCACATCCTAGATGTGCATGTCACATGACCCAGATATACATTTTTCCACTCAGGCTGGTTTATTTCTCCACTCATGCTGGATGTCAGAACTGTAGCTCCTGTCAAGAAATGGTATGCAAACTTCATTCTTATCAGATGGTTCATTGTGTTTGTGTACGTGGTGACAACTGGTGCTTGTGTTTGGTTGCCAGACATGTGCTTCTGGTCTTCTGAATAAGTAGCCCAGATGCTCTTGGGTGTTATTAGAAACACAGGAGTTTTAACTCCCTGGTCTGAATTTGTGTTTTTCAAGTCCTGCCAGTGTAACCCTGTGGTGGTTATAAAGATAACAATTCACTTAAAAAAAAAAAATCAGTTCAGAATGAATAAGAAAAGAGAGTAACCCTTTTCATAAGTCCCTAAGTTTGTCAAATTAAGAAATTCCTTACATTATTGGAAAAGTCAAGGTAATATTGTGCAAGAACTGTCTTCAAATTCTGCCTGTTATTGTAGAAATGCCACAGCTTTATATGGCTTCTTTTTTAGAATATGGAATTGTTTGCATATAGCTCAAGATAGTTTGAACCTGGAGCTCCTATTCTGCAGAAATTCCAGTCTTTCACTTGCTTTTTTTCTTATTGTTTTGAATTGGAGCAAAAATATAAATATTTTTCACACAAGAAAATTTCTAAACTACTTTTCTGAAAAAATGGAACATATTTTTATGCCAACCTTATTGGAATATTTCCTTTTGATAAGTTTGAAATATTGTGTTTTGTTCTTATAAATGTTGACTAATTTCATAATAAATATAATTATAAAACATAATCTGCCTGACCTCTTAGAGGAGGGGGACTAGCAAACTGGGCAGAGGACATGCTGGGCAGCCAGCCTGCGTGCTTTCCTGCCAGGCTGGCTGGCTGGTAGGCAGGCTTCCAAGCCGATCTGCCAGCCCTCCAGCTAGCCTGCCTGGTTTCCATCAGAAGTTTTAGTGGAATAAACATTCCCGTAAAACGTTTTGATCCAGAAAATCAGCAGTTTCTGATGGAAAATTGTTCATCAGAAGAGTTTTAGTCTGCTCTATTAAGAACATAAGTCTCTGAAATGGTTAGTCTTGAATAGAAGTCTTGCCAAACAATTGAACGTAATAGCCTTCACTGCCTGGAAGGCTCATTCACTTTGTCTCTGTAATAGCTCTTGGTTTTCTTTTAACACCCCCTGGAAAGGAGTAAAAGTTAATTAAAGTGGGTATTTTTCTGTGTTTGCAGTCTGTTGCCATTGAAACAAATGTGGAAAGGGTTCAATGAAAGGGAGTTCAGAGTTAGCTGAACTTAAAGGTGTTGAGATAACAGCTGTATTTTGCAGTCTGACCTATCAGCCTAATTAGTTTGGGGGATGAAAATATATTGTATGTTTCTTAAAAATAAAAAGTTGGAATATCATTTCATTGATAGCCCTACATTTTCATTTGTAATTTATATAAAGCTATCAGACTAATTAAAATTTTGTTCAGATCTGGATATAGTTCCCTCTGTTAGAACCCTTCTCTGTTTGCATGAGTGCAAAGAAAGTATCAGTATGAATCAGGAAGTATCACTTCTTAGGATACACCCAAACAGATGTGCCAGATGATATAAAATTCAGTTCCTGAATATTTAGCTTTAAAAAGATGGTATTTTTGCAAGTATTAGCCTTTGTGTCCTGTCCAAGGACTTTTGCAGCCTGAAGTTATTCCTGTGTGTTAGCACTGGCCCTGTGATCCCTTGCAGTTCTACTGGAAGCCTTGAAGCTCAGGCAAATAAGATATGTGATAAAGGATGTATTGGATGTAGCTGAAGATGTGTAAGATGTATGTGCAAACATCTGTAAGCCCCTCTTTTGTAGTTCCAGTTCTGGGGCCACAATGCAGCATAAATTTGGTGCTTTATCATGGCTTAGCATCTGACAGCAAGCTCAGGCATCTTTCTGTTTACCAATGGCTTCTGCCTGTCATTGAATCACCAAATTTCTGTCAAAATCTGTTCTGTTTTCTTGTCCTTTTTTTTCTTCTCCATTTTCATTTGTGCCACTGTGGTGCCATTTGTTTTCTAGGTGAGAAAGATGCATTTCTGACCGCTTGCATTGATAACATTGCCAAATTTACATTAATTGAAAATTCATCCATGCAGAGGAAATTTACATAAGAATACTTTAAACCAAATTTTTGTCTAATAGAACTGATTTAACAGAACTGAGGACTGGACTAACATCTGTATGCTGGGTTATGATAAATTTTTCTGTTGTGACCTTTCCTGTTATGAAACACGTTTGGAGAACAGGCCTACATAGAGCAGTAATAATACTGGTAAGTGAGATAGTGACATATACACCTGTGTGATCTTCATATTATATGGTTGCAGATGTTCCTGTTTAAATGCTATTCTGAAATTTTGATTAGGATATCAGCTACGTAAGATCTTATTCTTAAAACTTAAAAGTTTTTGGGTGTAGAAAATGACTTAACAGACTTCTGTACCATGACAGAGCACTCTGTTAAACAATGAACCTGCTTTCCCCTCCTTATGTATTACTCTCCTTCACAAACTTTGATGTGGGACTTTGATTAGGTGTCACAAAAATATGGAGTACTTAATTTTGGCATATTTTTTAAAAAATCTCATCAGTTTTCAGTGAACAAAATGCCCTTAGCTGCTCAGCATATCTAAGAATGAAGAAGACTTCAATCAGACTGGTTTTCACTGTAAAAAATCCCACTGCCTTTCCTTCAATATATACTCTGACTAATCAGAACCTGAGAGGTTTGGCTCAGGAAAAAAGTGGTAAATAATAGGAACTCATAAACTCATCAGTAATACTTGTGTCAGTCAGGCAAAGTGGAATTGCTGAGGAGGATGAAGGTCAATATGTTTTTACCATAAAAATCTCCACCAGTCATCTGGATGTAGAAGGATCCTGGAGTCTACTGAAGAGCAGGTACTGGGATAGCAATGCAAGCCTGTTTTATGGGATTAAATTTTTTTCTTTTCTAGTGTCTCAGATTTGCTGTGGAAAATTTCAGCACAGCATTCTTCTACCT
>WEKW01023678.1:28895-61581 GCA_013389905.1 Sula dactylatra | reverse complement strand
AAAACAGTGAGGGATGTTTATTTCTGGTTTATAATTGAGGTTAAAAATGTGCATAAGAAAGCAGCCCATCGCTTCTCTTCTGACCTGATCTTTGGTACATTGATATGATACATTGATATGAGTTAATTGATATGAGTTAAGCAAGTCTTACAAAATGTGATTTTGATTAACAAGTCCAGAGGACAACACAGCTACATGCATAAATTATGCAGAGAAGAAGTGAAGCAAATGAAAGTTTGTTTATTTGTTTTTTTAAAGTCTGAGCTGAAATTGTTGGTGCTACAAGTTCCATACTGTCTTCAATCTATTTATAAAGCAAAATGTCTTGCTAAACTTTAGTTTGCTGCTTATGTAAGAAACAGCATCCTTCACACAGCAGAGAACACCTTGATCAAATTTCCTATCATCGGAGATCCCCTTGCATCATTTCTTCTCCTGTGGATTTTTTCTGCTTACACCCCATGGGAACTTTTTCCTTTTCCTTCTTCTCAATTGCATTTCTTATTTGATGGCTGGTATACTGAATTGTCGCCACCAGGCTTTATCAAATCACTGTGTTAATAAAACAATTGTTACCATCCCCCACCTAAAGCCCCTCCCCCATCACCAACAGACTTGCTCCGAACAATAGCTTTGTTTGGCTTGTCAAAGAACAAGGAAAATTTACAAGGAATAAATGACTGAGATTGCCTGGTTGGTGGAACTTAGTTAATTAACCTAATTGAAATTACATGTGTTGCTAATGAGACAAAAATAGGCAAACAAATAAATAATTTCCATTAAATGTCATTTGAAAATAATTAGCACAAGATAAACATTTAGTTCAGTGACCATATTTGGCCTCTAGTTAGCTGTGATGCTCTTTAGCATGTGGGACTTCTTGATGTGTAAATGAAATTAGAAAATGCAGCTTTGTAGCAATGTAACATGGTCTTTTATAAATCTATTGTACGCTCTGACAGCAGAGGAGTGGAAAAAATCCTGAGTTCTGGATACTGTCCTGTTGCATAAAAGGGAGAGTTCTGCAGTACAGCCACAGGAGAGTAAGGATTTATTGAGCCCTATCTATATAAAAAAAGAAAGGCATGCTTTTATCAAAAAATGAGGCACAAACATGTACATTATTTTGCAAAGATTCCTTTGATCTCCATAGCAAAAATACTTACATAGCTGCATGTGTGTGAATTTGTCTCTTCTGAAGAAATGAAATTTAAATATATTGAAATTAATGGCATTCAAAAACATCAGTTGAAAACAGCTATAGCAGAACAGGTGCTCTGTATTTGGAGTTTGCAGTCAAATTTCTGTACTACTAATCATAGCTGTTTAGAGATGAAAGTTTCAAACTGGCACACTGGAGTTTGAGTCATTAGGCAAGTTTTACAGAGAAGATTAATATGAGAAAGGACTAGAGGATTCCGCTTAAGTTTCTTTGATTAATTTTGTAGCAGAGGGTAAATATAGGCACGGAATGGTAGGAGGCCTTGCCAGGAACAGAACTAACAGAAAATATGTATTTGTCCATTTTCATTGAAATGGTTCTTCTATATAGAGCATGGGTTCTTCAGGTCAATGAACATTACGTCTACACAAACTGCTTTAAAAGCCATTTTGTTTGAAAACTTTAAAAGCACCAAGTTACTAAATTTCATTACAGTGCAAGAGGCTTTTCATATTTGTCATCAAAAGCTGAAATTCTCTACTAGACGGGAAAGAGCATTCCTCTTTTAATTTATCCTTAGTGGCCTGATTGTTTATGTTAGTCTCTATTTTTGGCTATAAAATTTAAACCGCTTGTTATGTTTGTTTTCAAGCATTTAGTTTTAAGATGTATAGTGTGAGGGGAGGAAAAAACCCCAACAATTCACCTTTCACCAGAACTTCTTTGGCCTAGGTAGTGAAATGGTTTCTAGACTTGATGGTGTTACCACAATTTTGTTGCTGGCAGCTACTGAATTTTTCATCTTATTCTAAAGATCTTTTGTCTTCTTGAAGCATTTAGATTATCCCAGGTCTGTGGGCAGCTTAACAAAACAGTCACAGGGATAACAAATTTCCTTTATTTTCTTTGTTCGTTTATTTTACTTCTTTTCTACTTTGGAGGCGGAGTGACTGTGAAGACAGCTGACTTGGTTAGAATAACTTTGAAACTTCTTTGCCTCATGCATGTCCTTCTCACGCGACTCGGAGCACGTACCCTTCCTAATCCCCTTCAACACCCAGCAATGCCAGCAACCTGTAATCACGGGTTTGTATTATTACTCATTGATGGTTGAAATGTTACTTGCTATGTCTCTTGTATCACAAGGCAAATGAAGTTCGTCACTGGAGCAGAATCAAAACCTGTTGAAACTAACTGTTAAGACTTACAAAGCCAAGGAACATGTCTTTAATAGTGTACTCCGAGCACAAAAAGGCAAACTGAAGTGGAGGGTTGTAGAGGTGGCCCATTATTCCCTGTTCTTTGCCTTGCATAAACATGAAGGTTAACGTTTGTTATTGTGTGGCTGGTTGTTTGGGGTTTGGTTTTTTTTTTGTTTTTTTGTTTTTTTTTGTTTTATTTTTTTAAATAGACAATTACTACAGCTCTCTGATGGATTAGCATCCATTGAAATCTTAGGTCTCCAATGAGAGATGCCTGTATCTAGCTACCTGTAGCTAAAGTCATTGTATTGTTTAATTTGTTACCACTGTGCTGTAAAGCAGGTTTTAGTGCATCCAGATGAGGGCATCATTTGCTCAACCTATATTTGCAATCTACATATTTCTTTTGATAGGTCTGTTTTTCTCTATTAGGAATTAGACCATACTTTAACACAGGCAGAGTTTATTGTTCACCCAACACATATCAAAGAACTTAATGGGACTGTTCTGAAAGAGCTATTGAGATGCGTTTCTGTTGCATGATCTGTCTAGGTACTTGCGGGCAAAGTACTTGTTCTTTGCTTGCATGGCAAAACTCCCTTCAAATTCAGTAGGGACAGGCTTTGTCCGTTGAAATCCCCTCTGATGTAAAGAATCTCGGGCAAATCATCTGCCACCTAGAAAAGTCCCCAGAGCCTTGCTGTTGCCTAAAAGGAAGGCCCAGGTGTGTCAGGAATGCATGTGATCTTGTCCTCTGTGAGGAAAGGCAGTCAGGCAATCATCTTTTTCAAGCAAAATCACCATCACAATAGAAAACTAAAGTTCTCCTTTCTGATTACAACCTGATGTTTCTTCACTAGCCAAAACCCAACACATTTCTTAGACCACTTTGCTAACCAGCTCACGACTTACCAGAACGAAAAACAATAATTTATTAAAAAGAATTGGTTTCTTGTTTTGCATAAAACTTTTCTCAGTTATTTAGCATAAGTAAAATCGGTAAAAAATTTGATCAGTTTCTGAAAATGGTTTTCAAATAAGTCTGCCATGGAGATCACATTTTTGTAGTTCTGATAACCTCAGATTTGCTCAAGTAGACTCTTTAGTATATTTGGTTGATATCGCATGTGATGAACTGGTCAAGCAGTTAGGAAGTCACTGTGTGCATCTTGATTTTTCCACCTAGCCCGAGCCGCCTTTGCCAGGGAAGAGGAGTTACTGAAGTCATCAGCTTGCTTTTATTCTTGTCCCAAACTGTACTTGTGAACTGATTCACTGACACATTACTCTGAACACCAATTTATTAAGTTCCTTGCAGGATCAGACATATTGGATAAACAGGTCTTTCAAAGCTAATAGGTCAGTAAATAATCAGAAAGTAAAATTCCTTACTCATTACAAGGTTGAATGCGCGTGCTAGTAGGGCTGGGATGAAAGCAGAGCCTTTTCAAACAAAAAAAAGCCACAGAAGGACAGATAATCATATTGTCATGCCACAGGGAAATTTGGGCTTATTTGTGCGTGGGATTAAACTGAGGTGCTGGATTGAAAAATAACGATGGGAACGAGACCACTGTCATGATGTTGTTAAGGGTGCAAATTTTTTGTGTTTGTTTAGGTGAGGTGTGCCTGAGGCAGCCTGCGGTGTGGCACCGAGGGAGGCAGACCCTGGGATAGAGAGAGCATGTACCGAGCACCAAAACAACAGTTAAACACTTGTCTCCCCCCTCAAAGAACCCATAAGCAAAGAGAGCAGATTGAGTGACTGAATGTTAACAAAACAAAGCCCTTAAAAATAATTGCATTTTTCATATTGTGATTCATTCCAATTTCATGAGTCTCAAAACACCACTTCTCAAGTGATTAATGTTTTCTCCATTGATTGCAACTGTGCTTGAGTGAAGGTCTTTCTTCATAGTTTTAAGTAAAGAAATGTTTTAAGGGTCATAAGATTAATGGTCTGACATTGAGGAGCCTTTCCGTAGCTATACAGGGAAATAGGTAGATTGTAAAAGCAAGCTGTATCTTTAAGTGATGTAAAATCCGAAGTTTTAGTCCACCTTTGGACGTAAAAAAGAACTCACATGATACTGGTTTTAAGAAAACAGTAAAATTGCAAAGCAGTAACAGTGGAAGAAAATACTTATCTTCTACATTTTTCCTCCCTCTTTCATACTCTTGTGGGTTTTTTTGTCTCATAGTGTGTTTGAGTAAGCAGAGTATAAGGAGATAATAAGGATGTCAGCTTCAAAAAAGTGTGAATGTCTTCCCTTATTAACACTGGGGAGTTAGCGATAGAATTTGACTCACATTGTCTAAGTGTAATGAAATTAGGTAGTTTACAATCAAATAAAATAAAAAACCCCCACCCTAAAACCCCAACGTAGCTGAAGTAAAGGGAGCCTACGTTAATTAACAGCTCAGTACATACTTCATTTATTGTTTTTTTTCTTCTGTTGTAATTTCTGTATGTCCACTGGCATCTGAAGTGTGGTAGTTGAGATTAATCTGTGTGGAGATTTGGCTGATTTGGTTCACAGGGGGACTGACAGCTCTTTCAGGGACTGTTTGTGGACTGGAACAATGAATTGCAACTTGAGAGAACCGTGTGTGCATCTTTGCTCAGCAGAGGTTTCCATTTTGATCAGTCACAAATCACTTAAGGCATTCTGTACCTCAGTTTCTCTATTTTTATCTAGTTGCACAATATCTTTCTGAGTTAAGTAACAGTTGATCTTGTGCTCTGGTGACCTGGTGTAACTTTAAGTATCTTAAAGTTAAATATATTAAAATGTAATTTGTTTTGTGCTTTAGAGAGTAACTGTTCCTGAAGGCTATTATGTATTCATCTGTAATTTTACTTAAAAATAGGCAGTCCATCTAATGAACTGTACTCCAACAGTACTCTCTGCACTTGCCATTGTACTCTGAGGTTGAGGGTGTCTTTTCATCAGTGTGCATTGTTCTGAGCAGGGGGAGCTGGAAGCTCCAGGAAGCTGGGCAAGGATCTTAGGGCTAAAGGGCAGCTTGCTCACCTGTGTGGTAGGCATTGCAATAATGTTCTGAGGCCTAAAGTTTGTCACTTTTTTTTCCTGTCTGACAAAAGACAAAATTTCAAACTGCCTCACTTCTAACTGTAGTCCATGAAAGAACTTAGTTTTGCTACCATGTATACTACCATGGAAATGATATTTATTGTTCTTGTAATACATTTGACTTAAATTAGATGTTTTTCTTTCTCCTGGGCTCTAACCTTGAGCAGAAGGCTTCCATCAGAATTTGTGCTTTCTCAATCTTTCTTCATAGAATCTACATCTATTTTAAAGCTGCTTTGGTGCAAGTGTTATTGCATGCAAGAACTCATTTGTTGTTTATGAAACAAAGAATGGTGTAGCCTAGGTTAGCAAAAGCACAGAGAGGGACAGGGAACATAGTGAAGTTCTCATGGTCGGGAGCTGCTTCTGCCCTGGGTAAAATATAGGGTGAGAAGGAGAGAGAATCTGTAGGAGACAATCTAGATATTTCTATAGGTACTTGGATTTTTTTTTTTTTAATAGCAACACAAGATAAGCAATTTGGGGTGCTTGTTGACTAAACACTTTATGAAAGGTGTGATAGGTAGCTATTTTGTCAGCATTCCTGTGAGGCACTGAGGAGCCACACTGCAAAGCGAGAGTGCACATATAGTTCAGTCTGATAACATTTTTTGTTTAGTTATTAAGACCAGTACTCTCCAAAGTGCCAAGAAATGGCTTTTAACAAAGAAAAGTGTATTCTCAAATATTCATCATCAGTAGGATGCTAGTTAATTCTGGGTTTACAGTAGATTATATTTTTAAGCCTATTATTTGTATATGAAGTTCATTCAGGTACTCCACTTTAAAATATTTCTACATGCATTCTGTTTATTCTTCATGCATTTTATTGAAGAGCATTTAAGATGTCAGCTATTGAAGTCTTTTGCTTTCATGAAGAAAATAAATGAGTCTGTGGAATAAATCTAATCAAGAATAACAAGTCTTTCTTCCTTTAACAGAATTTAAAAAATCTGAAAACTCAGCTTGGTGCTTGGGTTTTGGTGTTATGCAATAATTCTGGTTTGGGCTTCAGTACTCTTGAGCCTACTAGATCTCTGACTGTGTCTTGAATTCAACACATGAATTCAAACAATAAAATCTATTGTTTTGTTGCAGTTAGCAACTGCACTCAGCAGAGATGGCAACATGCTGAAAAATTAATAGAGAATTTAACCTTCAAATGAAAAATGCGTAGGCCTTATACTTCATTATAATCAGCTTACACAGTCCTACATGACTTTAAAGATAATTTAAGTTTTTTTTTATTGTTTTACTTCTGTCCAATTAAAAAAAAAGCCATTTTTTGCATAGGCCACTAATACATAGTATTCATTCAGTGTCTATTATCTTGTTTGAATAGCAGGGTTTTTAAGGATCCTTGTTTCTGTTTGCTAAGTGGATGTGTAACAAGATTAACAGCAAAGTCACTTCTTTGCAGTTTTTAGAACAAAAGCTAATCAGCACTCCCATGAAAGTTTAAAATTTTTATATTCTTTAATTTTGCATATTGTTAGCTGCAAGCTGATCCCTAATGTTTGTTTTATTTTCATCTGTCAGAAGCAATGCCAAAATATATTTTGTCTGACTTAAGTTGGCACAATTAATCCTTAGCTGGAACAATCTCTGATGGTTTTTTGTTTGATTAAAGGATCTGATCCAGTAGTGCATATACCACAGCTATTTCCCACCAAAAAGACATTAACTGTTATCTACATATTTTAATAAAACTGTTCAAGTAAAATCCATTGACATATGTTTTTTAAATGTGTACTGTGTGTGTAAGAGGGGAGTGAATAATAGGACATTTAAACATGAAAATATAAGTCTAGTGTACCGGCATTTGCCTTAGCTCTTTTTTTTTGTTTGTTTGTTTGGGTATGTTTGTTGACTTAAAAATCAAAACAAACAACCCCCCCCCCCAAACACTCACTAAAAGCCAAATTATATTTGTTTTAAAAGGATTTTATGATCTTTGATATTAAAAGGTCAATAACATTTAAATTTTTTGAATTAAATTGCAAAATAGCATACATTGATCTTTCTTGATCAGGCTATTATAAAAATCCTTAGCCTAGCTCTAAAAAGCCACATAGAAACTGTGATAACTTTTTCAGTGTACATCCTTTTGTTCATAGAAGTAGGGCCATTTTTAAGAGAGAAAACAGCAGCTTTTGAAGAACTTCCCCAAAATATATAGGCTGTTCACACTTGGTATTTTTCTCACAGCTGTGAGCTGTGAAATTTGCATTCTTCATTAGGGTCTGCTTTTGATCTGAAATCTTTAGGTGCTTGTAAATTGTAGGAAAAATTACACTATACAAATGTTAGTCTTCTCATACTTTCTTTTTCAATAACAGGAGGCATTTTGCAAAGCCTGTATTTCATAAGTTTTCTATCAAGGCTGGCTCAGTCAGAATTTCCATCCATGTTGCTTCCAGTCCTAATATTTTTTGAAATGTACATTGAAGCTGCAAGATAGACTCTAGATGGATCACTAGAGATGGACTATGGAGAGATAAGTACAACTTCTGTCCATGGTGAGATGGTAAAGTTCATCTAAAAAATAAAATCACTAAGCAGATAAATAAATATGGTCTGTTAGGACAAGGTTCACATTTCTTGGGAGAAATCCTCTTCTACTCTGCTGGAGTTGCATAAAGACATCAATAAAGTATGAGAATAAAAAGGATTCAGTGGGTATATAATGTATTTGCATTTTAAAGAAGTTCTTGAAAAGATTGCACACTAAAGGCTAAAAAACCAACCAAACAAAAAAAACCACCAAACCCAAAACACAAAAACAAAACAAAAACAAAACCCAGTTGTCCTTGACTTGAATGAAACAGTGATCTTATTGGTCACTTCTTGGTTCAAGAGGAGTCAGTCTTCTGTTGCCAGAGATTGGTGCTGATTTTATGCAAGATCATGATCTGGAGACTGAAGTGAACACTGAAATCACCAATTTTGCAGATTAAATAAATCTTCTTTAACTTATCAAATACTGTATTAACAGCAAGATACTCCCGAGGACCTCACAGGACTGAGAAGGCAAAAAAAGGTAGTGGATGAACTTCAGTATATATGAGTTTGGGTAATGCATCTATATGAAGGTAGTCTAAATTATGCTTACTTGATACTGAACAATTACAGCTTAGAAAGAGATACATTGGAGTCACTGACAGTTTTCTGAAATCACTGGGTCAATATACAGTGGCAGCCAAAAATGCTGACTAAATGTCAGGCATCGTCAGGAAGGGGAGAAATAAGATAGAGAGAGAGCACAGTTCTGCCATTGCATAAAACTTCCAGTGAGCCCACATCTCATGTACTGTGTGTATTTCCCATTTTCCAAATTCTGCATTGTCATTGAAATCACGACATTTAGGAATGCAGTGTTCCTTTCTGTACATACCATTTACATAATTTGACACTATTCTATCCTTGTGAGAGCAAGGTCCGTTCTATGGGGCACTGCCACACACGCGTTTTTCCTTTCAAATCCTAAATGATCTGAGTTCGCTTTGTGCCTGTGAACTTTCTATGTTGTGCAAGCAGTAGTGGCAGCATTTCCACAATACGCCTGTATGTATTTCCAGGCTTTAAACATATTTGGAATACGTGTGCAATTTCTGTTATTTTTTTGAGAAATAAATAAAATTATTAGGAATTCCATCCATAACAAATCAGGTAATTGCACATAGGTTAATAAACCATGTTTCAAGGTATTTTACACAATCTGTTTCAGAGTTATGAACAAATAAGTAAAATGTTCTTATAGCGAATAAGCCTATATATTTTTCTAAATCCCCAACACTAAAATGACTTTTTCAATTATTTTTAAATTACACTGTTCTCCACTCAGGTAAGTATGGGCCTAGGGCTAAATATTCAAAATGTTAGGGTATTGGGAGAACCCCAGTCCTCATTTAAAATAATGCTGTTAGGTACAGTGAAGTTGCATAGATAGTTCTGATTAGTTCTGAATTTATCCCATCCCATTGATATTTGTTTTTCTGCTTTATGCTTCATATACACTGAAAAGACTGGCAATCGTAGTTTGCACTGATTTCATTAGTCTTTTTTCAAATGAAAGAGAGCTGTCTTTTTCATCTTTTGAAAGAGTGATTGTTAAATATAGCGAAATTGTCTCAAACAGTAGGTCAATTAATTACTGCATTTTTAAGCTCCCCCTTGTAAGAGAGCAATTAATTTAGGTGCATTTTGTTGGATTTCTTCCTCTAGACGTATCCATTTGAAATCATTGTAACTCTAGGCAGATAATACTGCTTTATTATATGTGACGGCTTTTCAGAAGATCATATTTTCTTCCTTAATGAATGCTGGGACTGAGATTGTTTTTAATTATCTGTGGCACCTTTTTATTATTAACAGAATGAGAAAGCAGTAAACGTGGGGTATGTGAAGTGAATGGGGACTATCGACCTCCTAAAAGTGGATATTAAATAGAGTGGATCTCAAAGTCCAAGTTTTATATGATGAGATGAAAATTATAAATATTTGCAGTTCAGAAACAGTGTGGCTGTAAGGACTTTCACAGTTTTCTTATCCCTTCTTCCTTTAAGTTTTAGTTTTTCTCATTTTCCTTCCAAATGAGTAAGAGTGCAGTCCCTGTGTACAATGCATACTTGTTGAACAAGGCAGAATCTGGGAATTTACTGGGCAGAAAGATAAAAAAAAAAGTCATTGTTGATCTTTCATAGTTCAGTGGTTTTTGTCCTTAGACGATATTTTTTCAAATTACGTGTAATAGGGGTTGGTACACGTAGAACTAAACAATTGTAAGTAGTAGTAATTTACTGTAAAGTTACTTCATGGTTAGTAGGAAGATAAAGATCTCTGAGATAATACTGGTCAATTCTGACCATTAAGCAGACATGGAGATTCCAGTGACTCAGTCTCAGATGGATTGGTTAATATAACTTGCATGAGATAATGTCCATCCTGAGAGCTTAAGCAGCACATCATATCCGAAGTGTTTACTGAAATGGTTGGGTGATTTGGACAAAGTATGAAGAATAGGGAGTTAATTTGAGTAGCCTGTTATATTTGGAGTATTTACTCTTGTAAATGGCTGTTTGACTCATTAGCATATTGAATGATATATCAAAGTGTATGGTTCAGACTGAAAACAGACTAAATACGACATTATCCTTTTGTATTGCCAAATGTAGGGCACCAAATGTTTGCTTATGTGGTCTATTATGATCAGTGGTGTAGCTCTTTTGACTACAGTGGAATTATACTTGGGATGAGCCTGGTCCCATGACCCTAATCAAACTGAATAAGATGAAAGGTTTGGGAGAAAAGAGCTCAATCTCTACTTAATAAATCTTTATAAAGTATTATGGGATTAGGCCTTTAAGGAAAGGGGAAAAAAAAGTATATATAGTGGCATTTTAATCAGGCACATCATGGTAAAGGAGTCATACAGCATTAATTTAATGGAAAGATTTTTATAGGCTTGTGATATGACTTAGAAATGAAATATGTCACATTATTGTAAAATATAATGTGATTTCTAGTACAAGAGAATTTGATATCTTGACTTTGCATAGCAGTTGTATTTTTCTGTATTCCCAATGATGTGCAAGTTTTTAATTGTAATGAAATCTTAGGTAACTTTGTATTTTAAAGTCACACTACACATATTAAGTAGAGTCTGGCTTTACATTTATTAGAGGGCCTTAATAAATGACTTCTGCATTCCCTCAGTTGCTTAATACAGTGGCTGCTTTGTTTCCCCCACAGATTAGTGATGTCATGTTGCATGTCCATCTCAGTGAGATTAGCAGTGAATACCCTGTTTTACACTTGAGGGATTCCTACTGATTTAATCCACATGTCAGAGGGTAGAGGTATTTTTCTGAATATGGAGCAGTTAGGGGAATAACCTAAGGGCAGCAGATTGTTTATTATCTGAATTTATATGCCTCTATTTTTCCCTTTGGTATAAGGTATTTACTCTTAGAAGTCCCCACAGTAGTGTCTGTTTTCTGTTTCCTGGACATACATAGCTGACACACCAGACATTTTTTCCTAGTTTTTGTGCATGGCTAGCTTAAGAAATAGCAGTATTGGGAAGAAATGATGATTCATTTTGATAAGTCTCACATAATAAAATCAGGGATTCAATTTTGATGCTGATCAGTCCTTTCATAATGTCATTGTTCTTTTGTGATGTTGGCCTTTTACTCTTTTTCACTTAGAAATACCAAAATAACAATGATTTCCTGGTAAATGATCACCGCAGAAGAATGCAGAACAAGTGATTCTTAAGCAGCTTTTCCTTCTAAAGCTGGTGGTGATGTGGCAGATGAGTTGTTACATTCAATAATTCACATTGGTTGTTTCTGTCAGATAATTTGTGAAGGGAGAAGACCTACCCATCCCTACCTGCCCCCTCAGCTCACTGCCCCTCTCACAGAGGCACTGCTCCTTGTGTTGGGATTAGGTCCTCTTCTGCCTGCCCTTTTCACCAGACTGAGCATGCATGAGAATTACAGGTGCTCTAACTGAAGGCATTTGCATGTCTCTTGGACTTGGCACCCTGTACACCAACAACTTTGTGTTTTCTGTCACCCATTGACAAAGCAGGTGCCAACACATTTTAGACTTATGGCAATTAAAATATTTCTGTTTGAGAAGTTGTTTTGTGTCCTCAAGCTACTCAGAAATGCTGCAAGTCAAATATTGAAGGACTGAAAAGAAGAAAAAGGGGACCTTGGCCTTGGATAAGGCAAAGGGCATGGCATGGTGGCCAAAACAATGTTTTTGCTACTGATTGCCCTGGAAAAATATTGCCTGGATAGCTTTTAGTGATAGAGATTTCCCAAAGTACAGTTAATCATGCATTTTTAGTCCCCCCATTTCTTGGTGGTTTTTATCATACTGTGCAAGGGTAGCAGAAGGAGAAAAAAGTCTATTTACAATGCATATTTAACTGTCATTCAGTTCTGTGTGTACAGTGTGGCTTGATGGAAGGTTTTTCTGTCTTTTAGCTTCTGTTCAGTAACTCCCTTGGCTTGTTATCTGCCTGCTGAGAGTGCTTGGGAATTGAAATAAATTATGCTCAGACCAAAATTTTGGGAACTTAGGATATGGAAAAGAAGAAGGTGGCAGTGCATATTGATATGCCGGAGAGCTGGGAGGAAGGAAAGGAAAAGAAGGGAATAAGCACAGATAAAGGTAAGCTAATGCAGTAAGATAGTCTTTACTCCAAGGCAATGGGAATTGCTTTTGCTTAGAACATGGGAAGAAGGACCAGTATTTCCAGTAGCAGTAATACTGATGACTTTCCTCTATACTGTATGCATCATTTTAATGTCATTTATTATTATAATCAGCACCTGCTACAGGGTTTATTATAGCCTTGCTAGGGATCAGCAAAGTGTTGGAATCTCCTATTTTTCTGGCACTTCAGAAAGGGCTCTAGGGGGAGTAAAGCAGCTGCTAAAGGTATTTTATCATCATTTCATTCATTTGCAGGCAGACACATACATAAGCACTCGTGGAGGTCTTACATCCGGTGCCTTAATATCTCTTTTCCTAAAGGAAACGGAGGATTTTCATCTTTCTTGTAAGCATTTAGCTGACAAGCCTCAATGGACAGTGCAAATGATATAGCCTCCCCCCAAAGACTCTGCCTTTCAAGCCGTTGAGATGTGCACAGCTACAGACCACTTTAGGTGGTCTTTAAGAAGTCAAGATTTGATGTGTCTCCAAATGATGGCAACACTTTGATTAAAGCAAAAACATGAATGAAAGAGATAAGAGAGGGAAATGAATATAAATCAAGCATGCTAGGATCACCCCAATTATAATAGGCCACAGCTGGAAATGACTAGCAGAAGATGTGGGGAGTAGTACTGGATTGAGGCCAGAATGAGGAAAGGAATGGCAAGTTATCCATTAAGCCAAACACATGGATGTCATACAGTGCTGTTTTAGTAAATAGTTAAGCAAATAAATTTGCTATTGTATCAACTGCCCATATACTTTGGGTCCAGAACATGGCCAGTGATTTCTAAAGAAGTGTTATCAAAAGCATAGGTAAGCTCATGAGCTTACTCTGTCCCCAGATTTACCTAGTTTATTGACTATGCTATCACTAGAAACAACCTTGTGTTCCTGTGCCTGGAAGAAAGTCCCTTCAAATGTCAATGCATTCAGCTGACTAAAGCTTATGCTGTTGGGGAGTAAAACCACAACTAAAGACCCTGTAAGTTTCCTCAGCTAAATCTCCACCTCTGTAGCATTCCTGACTAATCAGTAGTATTGTAAGACTGGAGCTGCAAGAGCTGTGTTTATTTGGGTGGCCCTGCATGAGTGTACGTCAGAGTTTGGGAGTTTTGAAGTATATAAAATCCAAGGCTCTGAGCTGTGAGAGACAGGAATGGTGTATGTGGCAGGAGACCAGTAAATGTATTGGGGATGTGCAGGTGAAGGTATGGGAAGAGAGTTAAGCTGCAGTATATGCTAGAGCAGTGGTCCCTGGATATCGTCAGGCATGGCAAGGTTTAGGCTGTAAGGCTGTGGGTGTGATGGAGCACTGGCATGAATGCATGGGATGGGTGATTTGGCAGTGTGCTTACCTCTTGCTGGCTATGAGAGGGGTCCCATGGTAGATTCAGATGAGCGTCTATCCTACTCAGATTTTGGTGATTTGGGCTGTGTGACAGGCAGATCCAGATAACTACCTGGCAGGAGCCAGGGGCTCTCCCTTGGGTGGCCTGAGGTCAGCATGGTCAACTAGGGATGTTTGCTCCACTGCTGATACAGGTGTGTGGATGGAGATCAGGTGGACTTCAGGATTCTCCAAAGGCTGTGGCATGGAGAGGCTGATGCACCTGCCTGGGGCTTCAGGGACTCAAAAATGGTGAAAAACAGGCAAAGAGCCTGCAGCAAGAGGAGCCCTTGGAACCTAAGTGCAGGCAGGGAAGTGCATACAGAGACTTGGGGAAGTCAGGAGCTGGAACTAGCCGTGATTTTAACAGCCGATTGTACTGAACCGCCTCCAGCACAGCCCTGACCCCTATCAATATTTACTATCTTTAGATGCTCTTGCCAGAACAGTGGTAGGTTTCTTTAAGACACTAATTGTCATTTACAGTGATGGTCAACATGTGTTGGATGTTTCCTGACCACTTGAAGACGCTTTCCACTCATATGACCATCAAAGAACAGCAGGGGGATCAGCTAAAGACCAGTTAGTGAAAGATAGCAATCAGCTTTATGAATAGCAAATAGGATTGCTTTATAATTGTAATTTTAAGGGGATTTGGGTATCAATAGGGGGTATGGGGCATGAGTTGGAATGGGAAAGGTTGCACCATACCTGGTGACAGGGTACAGGGCAGTGACTGGAAAAATTTAAGGGTGAGCACAATAAAAGGATGATAAGGCTTGGATTACTGAAAATACCTGCCCAAGTGCTTTATCCTTGGGCAGATTACCATTCATATTGTTCTACAGTTTTGAGAAATTGAAAAAGGATTTTGTTTAGCATGGAACAAAGGAGATTAAATGGAAATATTTCTTGGTGGTTTTCTGCTGTTTATATTGAAATAATTTTGTTGAAATATGTACCTGAATTTAATTTTGAATTAAATATTAGTTTCAAGGAGTTGCAAAAATTTGACATTTTTTGAGAATATTGAGTGGAGGTATTTTCTTATGTTTTTTACCCAAGTAGTTTTTGTTGAAAAAAAGTTTATCTACTCTGCTAACAATCTTAGTACTTTGAGACTATTCATTCATATTAGTAAGTTCTTATCTTTATAGAATCATTAATAAAATGTTAAAGTACTGCTCGGTAATTTTAAAGTAATATCAATGTTGGTTTTAAGTCACTTAAGAAGTAACAGCTCAGTAAATAGCATGGCAAGATTGCATTTGAGGAGAGGGAGAAAGATGTAATGTGGGATCTTTGTAAAGAGAAATGTTTCTAGAGAATGTTGGCTTTTGAATCCTATTCCTAGTTTAAGCATAAGTGTTGAAAGGCAGCCATGTGTTCAAATATCTGTTATATTAATTGTTCTTAAGGCTAGTAATTTTTTCTATGGATAAGGCTTCCCAGATTTCTTTTAAGCCATCTGTCGAGGAAAGAGAGCATTAGATTGTCAGACATTGTTTTCAAAGCTCAGTAAAATATTAGCTGTTTAACCCTTGCATTACTTAATTTGAGAGAGGACTTTAAGTGAAGGCTATTTGTTTTACTATTTTATTTTATTTTTTTACAAATGGATAAACAGAGGAGAAATGTTGGGTAAATCACTTTGTCTGTAGTAAAGCTAAGACTGGAAAATGGCAGTTCTGGTCTTCTGGTCTTGTAATTGTAACAGTGAAAATTCCTTTTATATGTATGGGTAACATGCTGCGGTGACAATCTTGATTAAAATAAATTCTAGATGATCATTTAAGATGCTGATCTTTCCTTCCTTGAGCGAAGGAAGGCAATTAATAGAAAGAATTGTTGTTTCACTTGGTGAGGTTGAGAGAGTGAGCTCTAGCTCCTGTGCTAACTGTGACTTCCTACGCCTGCCACCGTCCCCATATGATGAGAACTTGTCTGTATTTCCTAGCAGGGTGTTTCTTTCATTCTTTTGTTTGCTGAAAACTCAACCATATTGAGATCATGTAGTGAATTCGGTTCTCAAGGCACAGGCTTGCCATTGGCTTTGTAATTTTTGTAATTATCTATAATTATTATTTGTAATGATTTTGTGGTATGTCTAAAGGTAAGTAAAACTTCTTAAAAGGATTTAAGTAATTTAAATGTAGAATCTTCTTTACAAGATTGGAAATAGCTACTTAGAGGAGAGAGTCCTGAAGACATTGGGGGGGGGCCCAACCAATAACATAATATGTGGTAAGTAGGTAGCATATCTAGTGAACAGCTAGTAAAAGATGATTTGCCTAAGGCAAATATTCCTCCAGATTTACCTTGTGAAGCAGCCCTGCTCCAGTGGAATCCCTCAGAAAGCAGGAGGAATCCCTTGCATCTCTCTTCTTTTGCCATTATGGGCAGCCAAATTCTCAAAACCACTGAAAAAAAACCCGGCATTGCTTTGTTACTCTTTCCCAGCTACACTGTATGGGAGGGAGAGGACACTCAGTCTCTGGTCGGATTTGTCTCTGTCTTCTTCCTGGTATCTGGGAGAAATGTCTAGAAAGCAGTAGCTATGGTTTGCATAGCTCTGGAGGTAGCATCGTGGAAACATGAAAAGACAGTTATTCCCCTGATCATATAAATAATGTGACTGTGCCCTATTGAGATAGTTTAGATCTAATAAAACCTAAGTAATTGCTGTCCATTGGTCTATGTGCCCTCATACAAATTATTTCTACAGGAAAACAGTAGACACTTCATTCTAATGTCAAGAAAGAAATACAGCTTTGAGAAGGCAGTAGATGTAATAATTTTAAAATCCCTTGTGACATGTATGGGAGTATATTGGATTGTTCCTTCTCCTGTAATAGGGTCCCTTTTCTTGAACCTAGCAGTGAGTTTGAATTTACCAGTAACAGTGTGACAACAGTACTTAGTTTCTGAATCATTTCTTGGGTAATCTCAGGAAAACCCTTAAACTGCAGCTGTAGTTGTAGCTTCAGTCAAATTGTGTTAGTATTTAGAAGCACAGAGAGAACAGGAGTTAAATACTTGACTTGTGAAAAGTCTGCCAGTTCTCTTGAGCTGTGAGGTGCAGAAAAACTAATAACTACTGAGAATAAAACCCATTCCCTCCTCCAGGGGACGGCTCTCACAACCACAGGGATGCTAGAGTGGCTTGATTCCCTTCCTGGGAGCACCTGCAAGGCAGGCTAGTAAATGGTGGCTTGCAACATTTTTTATGGCCTATTGTACAAGAACAGCACGCTGCGGATGTCCTTGGTTGTCATCAGCCATTGCAGAATGCTGTAAAACATCCTTATTTTACTATATGAATTGTAAAAACTATCATACATTTCATAGGTATCTCAGGACAAGAAAGTAAATTTCAAAGATTTTTCCATGAATTTATAGCAAAATCTAGAAAATAGCTCCTTATGCATTTGGAAAAAATAACTATATATATGAAGAGCAAGACATTGTCTTCAGTTTGTGCACACAACTCCCTCTGACATCAAGGGCAATAGGCAGCTCATAGAGAAATTATTTAGTGGAAAATGAAGGAAAACATGAAAAGAGGTACACTAAGAGGGGCTGACTGTTGGAAGGGATGGAAGTGAATAAACTTATTTTCCAGTGGCATTTGTTCTTGGCTCGTTGTTTACAGGAATAGCACAGAAAATTACAGCTGCTGTCTTCTCTCCTAGTTAATATCATCTCTTGTTTTATTGATGGTTTCTCTTATACATTTCATAATAATGGCACATCACTGTCCATTTGCACATAGAATTACTTGTTTGGCAATGCAAAGAATAAATCTCCAAAGCAAATTTTATATGTAAACGGGTTATTTTAACCTGATAGGAACAACTGCATAAATCATGATCTTGCTCAAAATAGCTGCCAAATTCTTCTAGGGACATTCTTGGTATATATCAAAAGAGCAAATAATTTCTATGCAGAGAAGCTAAATGTTACTTTTAAGGTTCTGTGCGCCTTTATTTGAAATTCATTTAGATATTTCTCACGTGTGAGGATGTAATCTGGTGGAAATAGCAAGGTAAGTTGTTATACCATGAGCATGTTAGAGCATTGGAAATCTGTTTGTTGTCTTCCATTCTGATTCTACATAATGGATAAAATTCCTGGCTAGAATTCTGTGGAACTGGTATTTCTGTATAGGACCAGATGCACTGTTAAATGCTCGTTGACATTAACGTGTTCTTATCCCTGAAGTGAAAAGGAACCCTGTTTTTAGCCCTGTTTACATGATCTCTTGCAATCTCTTGTTCTTAGGTTTATCATATTAAAATGCCTTTCCAGGAATCACCTGTTATTTCTGAGAGAGGTTGGACAAATAGAAATATCTGCAAAGGCTAAATATAATTTTGCATTCTACCTTCATGTAGAGAGGGGAACAAAAAGATCAAAGAAAGCAAATGTTAGCCTTATTTTCTTTGGCTACTCAAATAATTTTTATATTTATTTTTTTCCCACTTTTTGTCTCTTATAGGAATCATGAGCTTTACATTTCATGCAGAGTCATGGAATATAATAGCGTAATTTTCATGCAAGGACATAGTGTTGCCAGCTGAAAGTAGTTAGCAGTTTGTATTACAAATATATCTTCTAATTTTCTTTCCTATAATTATAAAGCACTCTGTAATGACATTGAACTAAAATATCTGCATTCTACGAATAGTTACTTACAAAATAGAGAAGTTTTGTTATGCAGTTCTCAAGCACAATCCAGATAGTCTGTAGATATTAATGAAATAGATCCCTAAACTGCAGTGCTTCTGAGGCTTTTAAAAACTTCACTGCATAAAATTGGTGAATTTTGAGGGGTACTTCATTATGAAAGGACCAGTTAAGAAAAATATACATGTCCAAAAAGTTAATAGGTTTTAAAGAGTCTAATATATCTCCAATACCTTCCTCTTATTAGATAATTGTATTTAGCAGGAGAAGGCTGTAAGTTATCAGTTCAGTTAAGAAGACTGCAATAGAATAGGAAAATTTTCAGACTTTTTAGATGGCTTTTCTTCAGGTTGTATTTTATCTATCTGGCCAGTGGTTTTATTCATCAGTGGAAACTGTAATGTTTTTTTTCCTACAATTTGTTTGCCGTTGAAAGCTTGTCTTCTCTTGCACCTACAGATATAAAAGACACCACAGCAAAAGGTGCACAGTTTTTTCTTTCTGAATGAAAGCTCTGTTAAAACATACAACTCAATTAGGGAAGATTAATCTATGAAAACAATGAGATCAGCAGACGTTAGCAGAGGTGAACCCAGAACCGCATCCTATGCTGAGGCTTCTAAAAGCATGCTGTTGCATTTTCAAATGGCTTTCAGTTTAAAAGGCAGGGGGGTGCGGGGGGGAGGAAGCATTCAGTAAAAAATATTTTTTTTTTTCCTTTAAAGTGCCCAAGTGCTAACATAATTACAAAAGGGAACAATAAGATTCTTAATATTCAGTGGCAACATGGAAAGAAAAATGAAGAAGAGAACAGCATCTGAGACAGTCTTTAATCAGGGTCCCTTACAAAGTCCCAGAAAAAAGACACAAGAGGTCTGATGAGACACAGCTGCACTAATCCTTGTATTTAAAAAAAAATTCAGGAAGAAGGGGATATGTTAATGAAAGATTGATAATGCAAGACACAGTTGGCTGGAGAAGATTAATATATTAAAACAACAACCACAACAAAGGATCCGGCAAGTATACTCGGATTGTGCAACCACATCCTGCCATGGATTTTTAAATGCAGCATTGCACAAGCCCACACAGCTCCCAGTAGGAATTTTTGTGAAAGCATGAGGATGCGACATGCTTAGAGCTGGCCTGCCTGTGGTTACAGCCATCAGGTTGCGAGACGTGTCCTACTCCTGGGATTGAATTTAATGCCTGTAGCACTGGCATGTTTTTTTCCTGAAAAATCCAGTGTGGAGCAGGAAAACATTTTTGATAGAAAAGTAATTGAAACCAGTATGTTCTTCTGAAACATTTTGAATGAAGCAACTAGGCTTTTTCTCACTGACAGAATTCCTTTTCTGGAGAATGCTCACCCAGCTTTACCCTAGATATTCTTATTTGGGTCATATGTAATACTCACGAAGGAGCTGAAATATTAAAGAAGAAAATTCACATTCCTTCTCATACATAGTTAAGGATTAGTTAGTTTTGGGTTTTTATGATACTGAGCAATGCAGGGAGATATATAGCATATCACACACAAGCTGAACCGTCCCATTCTTCTGTCAAGTTTTTAAATAACTTGGATTAAGTCCCAGATTGAGGTGTGAGAGATGCCGTTGTGGCTCAAAGTATGCCTAACGCTTATAGCTCTCCCCTTTGCTCCTTCACACGTTGCTGTTGGCACCGTGCCCCACACCCCTGGCAGAGGTTGTTACTGAGCAATAGTTGAGGTCCTGCCCTGTGGTGAGTAAGAATTCCTCAAATGTTGATTCAGCAGTCTGAGCATGATGGATAGCACTGCAGTATTTTCTTATGGGGATCATTAGGGCCATATACTTGTCTTCCACCTATTCATCTACTCCTGCATCTCATGAGACCTGAGGACGGTCTATGACCTATCTGTAAAACCTGGGCAAGCCTGGAACCTGACCAAAACAATATAAACTTTTACTTTTTTTAAATTTTAAGTGATATGTCTTGCACATACTGAACAACCTGCTTGCTTCTGCATTGCTGACCTTGCCCTGTTTTGACTCTAATTTACAGCTTAATTTGCCTTTGACATCTTCCTTTTCCAACAACATATTTTATTCACTGCCACTACCTTCTGGCAGCATTTCACTGGATCCATGGAGTAGTGTAGTTTCCTCTAATGCTTCCTTCATCTGCAGGACACAAATCACAGGCAATTGCAAATAGTTGGATCCTTTTTTAAGGAAGACTCATTAACTGAGTTCCTATTCATCTAGTTTTCCAAATAAAACAGACTTTTCAAATTCCCATATGTTTCAGGAGACATTTTCCATGTTCACCAAGAAATAGCTTAATGGAAAACAGGGGCAGTTTTAGGCACTGGACTGATATGACATAACTGACCTAAGATTTTCTGGCAAATATCAGATGGTGACGTTTGTTTAAAGCATGTGTCAAGGAAGCATGTGATATTGGCACTTGATGCATTTCTAACACTCTTCCCACTTCCAGAGCAGTTAGAAGCTGTCTAGAGAATTTCTGGCAAACTTTACTTGAAAACTACCCATCTGGAGCAGCACTTTCCTAATTGACCATAATAAGAAACCACTGATTAACTTCTCAGGGACACACAAAAGGAATATACTATAGAAAGTCTTGAAGCTAGTCTGTGGGGATATTGCCTGGATTACATTAATGCTGCCTCCCAATTCTTTAATATATAGTGTCTAATCCAGAATTATTTAGAATTCTTTGTACCTCTTCCAATTCAATTACTGTAAATATAAAGTTATTTGTGTTGGTATTCTAAATAATGAATTTATTTTATGAAATGTGCTTGTAAATTCACTTTGACCTGAACATCAGAATGTTTAATTATGTTGGTTGTTGAGTGTTTTAATTTCTCTAAAGAAAATAAGTTTAAAACATTGTCAGGTGCTCTGCTTTGAAATGCTAAGTATTTAGAACTCTGTGGTAGTAAATTCTGTTCATGCTGCAGTTGATTACCAATTTCCAACATTAAGTATTAATTATAACTCTAGCTTGTTTCTAACTGAGTAAAAGTAATTTCCAAACTTCTGTGATAGATAGCATTGTTTTTGCCGAATATGTCTTATGCTATCTCTTTGGTATTTATCTCGGTAGGCATGTATTGAAATTACGGTTGTCCCTGCAAAGTTTACCTCCTCAAGAAATGGTTTTACAAGATTTTTTTGGAACATACTCAGGGCATCCATTTGGGTGGATTTTCTTAATTTTGTCTTTTCCTATTATATGTTGCGCTGGTTCTGCAGTTTGCCTTTCTGTACAGTTTCACATGTGTCTGTTGAAAAACAAAAAAAAAAATCTAAAAGAATAAAGATACTCCTAGAGCAATCTCTGAAATTGGCTTACATTGAAAGAATGTAAAGGATGAAAAAGATCTTTTTTCATTAAAGAAGGTGGCACTGGATGACTGCTACAATTTAGTCATAGTAGGCACCTCTGGGGTTCTATGGTCCAACCTCCTGCTTGAAAGGGAGCTGTCACAACCACTAGATCAGGTCACGCACAGCTGTTATCTAGCCTTTGGCTCTGACACTTCCATGGATGAATGTTCAGCTTCTGAACAACGTGTTCCAGTGCTGATGTTTATCAGCATCCTTCAGGATAGAGGATCTCGTGTTCATTATACAGCTGATTTCCAGAATGAGAAGGTTGCTCACACTAACACTCAGGACTTTTACACGAAGAAAAATGTAGGGAACAATTTCAGAAAGAAGCGTGCTTTGCTATGTCTAAATTTCCTTCCTTTGAAGCTGAGGATATCATTCCTGAAGTCCTGACTATGAGCATAGTACTGGAATTTTATAATTCTGAGCATAAATATTTGATCACAAAATGTTATGTGTGAGCATGCATTTTTGGGGAGACACACTTATTGCATATATTATTGTGGTAAGGCAATATTCAGTGTTTATTTCTGGTTAATCAGAAAATTATTACTAGGCTTGTATTTACAGTGAGCTTTAATGAACGGAAATTAATGGAAACTTTATGAGAGTTCTTTCAGGGAGTTTCTCTGTATGCACTAATTAATCCAGTTCTGTGAATCTTGCAGAATTACAAGAACTTTCATGGTCAATCTGCTGATATAAGTTGTATATGAATCTTTGTGTAAACACAAATCTGTTGATCCCCAATGGTGACCTTAGAATAAGGAGGCCATGAGGAAAAAGAAGAGCTGGATTTGTGGTGTGATAGCCAACAAACTCATCCAGACCTAAATAAAAACCCCTCCGTTCACTTTATTAATGAATACAGCTACATTTAATGGAGCTATGGTGGACAACAGTGGTGTTTAAAAAGCAATAAAATCAACTAATGCTTTCATTATAATAATGATAACTACATCAAAGGGGCATACGTACTCAGCAAAATGTCTCCTGTAGTGCATAAACATCACCACCACAGGAGATGTTTATTGCTTTAGACATGCTTCCTTTGATGTATTTATCAGTTAAATGTATTAGTTCTGCTTCACAGTTGTGTGCAGAAATAGCACTAAGGAAGACCATATTTTTACATAAGCTATACATAGCATCATAACCTTTGAATACCAGGATCAATAAATAAAATTAAGTCAAAATGGTTGACTACATTTAGTCAACAGTGTGGATGTTGATTATTCATGGCAGCACTGAAACTCCAGCTGCCTTCATGGGTCAGTTTTGTGAAGGAATACAAATTCTAACAACGTCTGATTATGCAAAGATATTTTCTCTTACAGGAAATATTTTCTATCATTAAGGTGGAATTAATTAGGTCATGTCCTTAGATGAAAGAATGATGAGCCCCACTTTGTGCGTGTTGTGCGTTTGCGTGTGTATTTTGCCTAAAAGATACTGTTCCTTCTTCATTGATTTTGATACTCTGATTTAGATAATTACGTAGCATACTGATTTCTGCTGAATCTAATGCACGATAATCACTTCAGTTATGTTGTAGCTTATTAGTACATTGTGTCCATTTGTGTGCATGTATATTTGCAGATATTGATGTCCTGCATTTACTTCAATTATTGAAAGAAAAGAATCTCCTTTATTCCTGAAAATAACCAAGGTTGTTTATACAGAAATAATACAAGCAGTGTTCAAGTTGTGCACTGTCTAACTTGAAACTCTCCTGTTTTGTGGCTGATGCTCCTACAATTTTTTGATGCCATGCAATTTAGATGTGGAATATGGGAGGCCACCTACCAAATTATCAGAATGCTTGACACCACGTACTATATTTTGCATCTCTTTTGCATTGTTTTTTTTTTTTTTTCCTTTGGTTGCAGAAGTATAGAAGGATAGAGAGTGATAATTGTGTGTGTGTGTGTAATTTTGTATTCATTGATACATCATAAGCAGATCCAAACAGTCTTGTTTAGTTTAAGGTTCCTTAGTGTAGGGTATCTAATAGAAGTTAAAGGTACATTTTTGTTGTATGTTTTCAGTAGATTCAACAAGTATTTTATGAAAGTACTTAATTCATTGTTTCATTTTCTTGCAGGACAATATGCACATTTTGGTATGTTGGGTTTTTTCCACCCAACGCCTTGCAGATGTCTATACTCTTTGAGTTAATAGGTGCTGGAACTCTCTTTTCTAGAACAAATGAATACAAGTTGCTGTGTGATACAACACATTAACTATTGTGTGTACACTCAGCAGTGGAGTTTTCTCCATGTACTCTGCCTCATTGAAATAAACTCTGAACCTTGCTAGTGTGAATGCCTAGAAATACATAATAAGCAGTGACTTACAGCTCTTTTATAAGAAACACCTTTGTGACCAAGAATGAGGGAGTATTTAAAATATCTCTAGCCTGTCTGTTGAACAGTGTTTACTCGGAAAACGTCAGTGCTGTTGGTATTATTGTGATACGAACAATTAATAAGAAATGAATCACTTGCATTATTGAAAAATACTTTTACATAATGAAATGTTGACTACTCTATAGTGCATTCTTTAAACAAGGGTTTTAGAGATGTGAATAACTTGACACTTCCATAACGTCATTCTTAACAAGCAGCATGTAGTCATTTTAGCCAAGCAAGCAAATGCTTATATAGGAATGAAATATATGGGATACAAGACACAGATTGCACAAGATGTAAGAAATTCCTTAATTACACCCTTTCCAAATAGATTTTTTTCTGTTTGCACTTTTAGTTTAATTTTTTAATGTGCTAAGCTTTCAGTAATTACTAGTTAATACTGATAATTGATTGAGTGTGGCTTTTAAAATGTTATATTGTTGATCTTTTATTTATAACTAATCAGAGACTTAATTATTTATTGGTTACATTTCATGTCACATTTAATAGGGTGATGTCTGGGCATAGAGGACTTCCGTTAATTATACAGGAAAATCTTGTTTAAAGGCAAATAGCTTGATTAGTCTATTTCTTGCAAGCTATTATTCTAGTCATATATTAAATAAAAAGAATTCAAGAGAGAAATTGTCTTCTGAGATCTCTGTGATTTTTATAAGGGCAGGAAAAGGGAGCTTTCAGTTATTTACCTGTCATTTTTATAAGCCAACAAGTGTGATTGTTTTTATACAAATGCTTGTTACTTCCACATTGATTTGGGCTTCCTGAATGCCAAAACACATAATGTTGCATGCATATCAACTGCTAATTTCCATCATGTCTGTCAAAATAAAAAAAAAAAATCTGGTTTTATGTAAAGATAACCTTCCTATTTACCTGTTGCTACTCAGTAGTGTTGATTTTAATATTTGAAAAAACTCACCTCTGAAGTAAATTAGAAGTTGTGCTTCTGGAAATACACACTTTGGAAAGATGGCAAAGCTCCCAAGTTAAATATCACACACACTGATGAGACCAGTGCCAAACCTCCTGCACAGCCAGGATTGCAAAGATCACTGGAATTGGGCAGGGGTGCTCACCTTCAGTACAGTGGAGTCTAATACCTGTATGGGGATATCTAAGTAGGTTTAGTTTCTAGATATTCTAGATATTTTGCACCTATTTCTATCTTGTTGCTTAATGTTGTAGAACTTCATGCAGCACAAGGGAAGTCAGTGAAATAAATGCTTTTCTGTTGCTCATTCTAATGTTCGTTTCTAATGCTGGCTCACTGATGTGCACCATGTAAGCAGAGAGCAGGACAGTGCTGGGTTGTTCATCCACGTGCCTCTAGTAAATTTCTGCTTCATGATCCCTTTCTACAGACAGAAGTGCCATTTGTATTGGGGTCCTGGCTTCTGCAAAGTTCACAGATCAAATACAGCTAGATGCTGTGAAAATGTGAGAAAATACTCAAGATGTGTTGCTTTGTGAAAAATACAAATTTCCAGGTTATACTTTGGCATCAGAACAAAAACAACTTTCAAAATTTCGGATACCTCAAGAAATCCAGTTTTTGTTTGACCCGACCTGAACTGAGGAGCCTCATGATTTGCTTTTTAATCCATGCTGCCTTCATTCCACAGGACACAAAATTGTATTCTCACGTTGCTTCCAAACTAGTGCAACATGTTGTTTAGATGGCTGCTTGCATTATGTCAATTCTTTATGGTAGTGTTATGTGGCTAGATTTCATCTTCCAGAAGATAAGCATGGTTTGCTTTTTATGTTCAGCTCATCTGTTTTTTCAAGGCTTGTGTCTTTTAATACATGGCTGTTAAGTGAAACTAGTGCCCTGGTCAAATAATAGGCTCCCTCTCCAGAGATGGTTGGCTTTAATATTTCATGAGTTTCCAGAGGCAAAAGCAAGGTGTAAAAAGATGAGGTTTTCACATGAGAAGGTCGTCTATTTCTCTGGAACAAACATGGAAAGATAGCACCCTCCTGCTGAGGGTCTGGGCTAGGCTCCTGGCCATGTGGTGTGAGCAGCCAGGGGGACAGCTGGATGGTCACTGGGGGCTGTACAGAGTCTCTGCGCTCCTGAAAGGGAAGATTTCTGGGGAAATACTGAAACAGGCACAGTAACATATCTTCCACAATGTCTAAGGATGGTAAAATGGTAGGAGTTACTACTCAGCATCCCAAATCTGAGAAAGGTGCCTGGCAAAGGACTCGTGGTGGCAGTGCTGGTAAAGGAGTTTGCCATAAGGCCTCAGGAAAGAAGCCACAGCTCTACAAGTGTGATAGGGAAGGGAGATGTCTGCTGGGAGAGTGGCATTTCTGGGAGGGCCTTGGGGATAATAGGGGTGAGGGGAAGAACTGGGGACTTGGACTAAGTGCATTGAGGAAATGGATCTAAACAGAGGTTTCTACTTAAAAAGCTTGACATAGAGGGTCAGGACCTGTTCGTATTTCCAGTTACCTGGAAAAAAGCAGCCTGTTACTTTGTTTTAATAGGAAAATGGCCCAAGCTTTGAATTCGCATTGCTCCTGGAAGTGATATCTGATCCAGATTAGTATCAGAGTGTGCTAAAGCTGCCTAAGAGCTCAAATCTAATTTAGAGATTGCCTTCATGTTCTCCCAAAAACGTCAAATCACTCAATTGTTATGTTTTTTTCCCAGGTGCTGGAGACTATAAAACATACTAGATGTCTTTTCAGTAATGTGAAAAGTGATTTTTTTTTTTTTTTTGGCTTTTTTTTCCCCCCAAGATTATACTGCAAAGGGATAACATTGGAGTTGAAAAGAATTTTTAGTAGGAGTACATGAGTCTGCCACAAATAGGATGAAGGAAAATAAAACAAAATGGATTTATAAACCATAAAAGCACTGTCATGTTTTTAAAATGCTAGTACTGTCTGCTTGCATTAAAGCTGTACATGGCTTTTTCTTAGTTCTTCCTGTTTCTGGTACTCTGTGTTCCTGACAATGTCTTAAGAAACAGTGAGTGCCAGTAATCAGCCCCATATCCCTGCAAGGACTTTGTGCCCCTCTTTGGTATATATTTGAGTGACTTGAACAGGCTTGTCTGGAGGAACTCAGCTTGTCTTGGTCGTAAAGAGACTAGTAATACCCGATTAAGGATTTAGAAGGTATTGTTACTGCATGGACAATTTGGATTTAGCCAAATTGTTCCATTTCTTGTGGACAGGTTTTCTTAGCTTGTCAACTCTGGAAGAGATAAGGGATGAACAACCCCAGGACCTGAACCGCAAGCTTTTGTCAATTATAATGATGATGATGATGATTATGCAGGGAAGTTGGTAAGATAACTCCCAAAGAACATAAAACCTGTATGCTTAGTTGATTTGCTCTTTTACAATACTTGTTTCTGATGTGGAGCAGGATAAAGAGAGCCATAATCAGCAGGAAATGTTGTGCTCTATCAGCAGAAGGGCCCATGATGGTGGCCTCCCACCGAGTTTCCTTGCGTGCTCTCCATCTGCAGAGGAAGCATGACTGGCTGTAGTCTGCAGTGTTGGAAGCTCCAGGTTACACCCTGCACCCTGGAGATGGGAATTAGAGTAAGTCAGATCAGTTAGTGCCATTGCAGTACAGGTTGAGTGTTTTCATTAGTGTTTTTTAGGACTGAAACTTTAAGGGAGATCCAGCTAGTTATAGTGTGTCAGCATCTCTCACAAGGGCGGTAGATACACTGCTGACACTGGACGTGTTACAGTCACCGTTGTATGTCACAACACTCAAATGTAATCCTGGGATCAGCCCTTTGCCAAGCTGCTATAGCTCTGCTGTATTACCTAGCTAATCCTGCCACGTGAACGGCACATGAAGTTGTTTTGGAGGCTTCTAAAATAGATGGATTTGTCTATTTTCTAAAGTAGAGCTGCCCCCTCTCTTCCTCCCAGGCCAGGCTGGCTGACAGCCCTGCAGCTTCCCGGCTGGCGGGTGAGAAGGCAGCAGGGTGAGGGGACGTGAACTCCAGCCCTGTGAAGCTTTCCCTGCAGATTTCCCTTCCCTTGCACAGCCCAGCAGCAGAAGCCTTAGCGTCTCTGTTTATCCAGCCCTTGCCTGTATCTGTAGCACTTAAAGTTGTTATGGGCTCATCTGCTATCAGATTTAATACAGTCAGATCTCTCTGGAGGAGCTGGTTCAGAGCTGGATCTCCTCTTTTGTTTCCCTTCACTTTAGTGAACAACTTTCTTCTCTTTATTTTGTAGCGTGACCTCTGCTTTCCTTGCTTATTTTTATTTGGGAGCTCTCAATTCACCACGCGGGTGACACCTGAAGTGCTTAGCAACATATGGAAATTAAGAACAATCCTGAATTGCAACATTTTCTACCTTTCAGTCCCCTAAGGCTGCTGGAAGCCACATAGCTCATTGCTTCAGCTGAATACAGGTAGCATGTGCAAGTGTTAGAATTCAAATTGCTAATCAAAAATAATCGTAATAGACAATGATGGATTAAAACTGGTTTAATAAATAACATATGTTGTCCTCTTTAGTAGAGCAACCAAGTCATTACATTAATCTTTGGAGGCTGGGTTGGGGGCAGCACCATTCATTAGAAGTGCAGTTCTGATGAGGGTTTTTGTGGGGTGGTTGTTTTGTTTTGTTTTGGTGGGGGTTTTGGGGTTGTGTTTTGGTTTTGTTTTGGTTTTTTGTTTGGTTTTTTTTTTTTTTTTTTTTAAAACCTGAACAGAAAATGATATGCTTCTAAACTGAGTTGATACTAACACAGATTCCACACAGCAGATGCACTGGTTTGTAGTAAGTGATATATTTCAGAGCTTATAAGATGCACTATCTCCTGAAAAATCCTCTTGCTGCTTTCCAGATTGTCACCAAGGTCTATGTCATATCTGTTTCTGTTAAATGTGTGCCTGGAGAAAATGCTTTTCCATTTTATTGCACATTTAAATTTCAGAAGCTATGTGGAATTTACCCTTTCTTGATTTGTATTTTATTAGTGCATAATATGGTACCATACTGTCCTGGTTTCAGTGTGTCTTTCGTTTTTGGGTTGTGTACATTTACGTTGTGCTTTATCCAGGGTAAGTTCTCCTGAGCACGCCACTTCATAACAAAGCGGGAGGCTAATCACACCCTCATTAGCTTCAAAGAGAACTACAGATATTCCTTTTATTTCTGTTCTGGCTGAAGATTTAGTTTAGCTTAAAGGAAATGGAGCCGATGTTAATGAGAATACATTCTCTTAATTTGCATATTAGATGAGATAAATATTGAGTTAATTTACACCTAAGATGGTTTTTATTGCAATCTACATGTTCCACAGTTATATTCAATATATTTTACACACCAACTGTGTATAGTTTGGAGGAATAATGTGAAAGTATATTATTTTGATGAGGAAAACAAAAGGGGGACTGTTTCTGTTATCTAGATTGTTTTGTGTTTCTTTTTGAAAATCTTAATAATAATTTAAAATAATTTATACTCATACCCTCCTAGTCTGTCTGCTGGTAGCTACATATGAAAACATGAACAGCTGTGTAAGTAAGTGCCTACACCCAGTCTGCAAGCTGGGAGTGCAGATCATTCATCTTAATGGCATCCTTGAAAACTGTGGAGATATCTACTCACCTTAGCTACTAAAAAATATAACGCGGTTCAGAGATTATGTGGTGGACTGCGCTTCTCTTTTGTATGGATGGGATTGCAGGAGCAAAATGTGGGTATGAAAATAAAACCACAGAAATTTAAACTGTTTGAACCATTTATTATCTTGAAAGATAATTCAGAGGAATGTTCAACATCAGAACCAACAAAACTACTCTTTGTTGATTGCGTGTCATGATTCATGATGGTAGGATATGTTGTACTAAAAACTTCAGTTTTGGAAGACAAAATACTCATGTAGCTATACTTATTTCAATTAATGTAGACATAGATGGTTTGAAAGAACCCAAAGAGCTTACAAAAAGGAACAAAAGATGCTCTGGATGCTTCCTCCGTCTTTTCTCTCGAGCTGTATTTCCTCATTATAGATGTGCGAAGCATCTTTGCAAATCTTACTAACATAACAATTTCATTCTCTGATTATCTTTTGATCGTAATCCTTCTTTTGGAGAAGAAGAATGTGTTTTTGTGTAGCACAAGGGATTTCAATCAAACTTTGTGTTGCAATGCACTACCTGCCTGTCCACATACATTAATCATATGGTGAAACGTTTTATGAAATGACTGAAATTTTCAGGTGTTGTGCAAAATGCTGGGCATATTATTACAGTATTTGACTTTTCCACTTGTCCGCTACCTTGAATGTTTGAAATGCGAAGCATGTTGTCAAAAACCTATCATTAAAAAAAAAATGTATTCTGAAGCATAGCAGTACTGGGCATTCTTTTCTACATTTCATAGCAACAGTTCGGTCTTCTGTGGGAAACAGTCTTAACACCAGTTTCTGATTAGAATAGTAAAAAGTATGTATATCTCTTCTTCCAAATTTTATAGATCATCCTCATTGTATTTCCTCTGTTTGGTTAGTGATGCCCAAATCTGATCATGGTATTCCAGCTGAGATCTTGCAAGTGCTGGGCAAGAGCAGCACTGGGATTACATTAGCTCCTGCTATTTATGCTTCAAGAGTAGCATCACATTTTTGTGCATCTGGTGATCTGCTACAGCCCTGTATTCACTGCTGAAATGCTGCTATGCAACTACTTGTCCCTCATTCTGTATTTGTGCAGTTAATTGTTGGTGCCAGAGTGTAGTATTTTGAACTTCTTGCTACCGAATTGTGTTACGCTCTTTCAGACTGTTTCTCCCATTTTTTAGGATATTGACATGTAAGCTTGTGTCCGAGTCAGCCTGCCTATGCCAGGGTACTTCAAATCTGTTCTCATGATCAAGTGTGCAAACGTAAACCAAATTGTTACTGATCTCAGCTATCCTGAGGGCTACTTGTTCATTTGGAAACATCTCTACAAAAACTCAAGCTTGAAGACCTACATATTCTGAGGGTCTTGTTCTTTCTGTAGAAAGGAAAGAGGTTTACTGGACAGTTGTCTTTCAGCAAGTTCGTGATGGTGGCACCNATGCTGGGGAAAGGATATTTTGAATATTTGCCATTATTTAATTTTTTTACACTCTCTTTACATAAACAACCTCAGAGAAATATAACAAAACCCTCATCAAAGGTGAAAGTTTAACTTTGAAATTAATGAAACATTATGCTTGGTGCTTCCCATCCCCCACCTCCCTTGAAAAATACCTCTCATTCTTTTAGAATTGCCCCTGAAAAAAGAGAAATAAGTTATCCATAAACATCTACCTAACTGAGCTTTAGGAGAGATGATTGGGAAATTATAGTGCTAACAGACCTTGCAAAAATGTGTAACCTTCCAATCTGGATGTAAGAATATGTCTGCTATCAGATCATCTATAGAGACTCCTTTGTCCTTGGTCTCTCCAGGTATCATTTTCTAGCCTTGCTCCACTGGACTGCTAAAGTAGTTTCTATGTCCCTACAGCCTTCATATGTAAGAGAAAGAGGAGAAGATGCTTTGTACTTTCTCCCTTTACTACCACATGGGCAGATAAAAATTAACCTGTCTGAACTCTGTAATAGCAGAAGTTGTCATTGTATATTTGTGCAAAGAATAATTTAAGAAGATGCTTACGTAGCCTTTACAGAAAGGGAAAAATATTTCCAAGTCTCAGCAAAATCTTTTAAAACAAATACATCTGCATTTGGGATGATTGAGAGGATAGTATGTGAAATAAATCAGGTGTAAAGGCTATAACAAGCATCATAAAAGATTCAGAAAGGTATTGAATTGGTCTGGATGAAAGGAAAACAAACATAAATCACTAGACTTCAATTAATGTTGTGTCAGGTTTGTTTCTGGATTTTTTTTTCCTACTTAATAATCTTCACTGAAAAAAAGCATCAAGTTATAAAGGGACATGGGGAATTTTTCCAGGCTACATCACAGATGTCACAGATGTCACAGACTATCAGGGACAGCTGAGAGTGATGATAGAAAGCATGGTAATAGCTTTATGTTGCTTTTATGTAGCTCCCTGTTCCCTAATGTACTTACTTTCTGTTCTAGAGCA
>WEKW01023678.1:0-28868 GCA_013389905.1 Sula dactylatra | reverse complement strand
AATGCTTTAAAGTCATACTTGCATCCCTCCAGTTGTGATGTATCTTACTTCAGCAAGTAGTAATCAAAAGTCTTAAAAATGTATATATGACTATGACTATGAATTATTATTAGACTTTCAGGAGCAGTTCAGATGTATTTTTAATTTTTACATGAAATAAAGTCTAAGTCATTGGCCAGATTGAGTGCTGCTGTTGATTCCTTTTGCTCCATCACAGCAAATGAAAGAGCAGTAATTTGAGTTTTATGGGTTTGAACTTTGCGATTATCAGTGCAATCATTTTGCTGTAATTTATCAGAATAGTCTCCTAAAATCTACTTGAATTGAAACAATGGATAAAATAGATTTAAAGCAAAAAAGTTATTTTAGACTGGATTTCCACAGAGAAGGTTACTTCTTTATAGCTTTGACTGATGTACTGCTTTAACAGAATGATGTATGCCTATGTACTCTTGAAAAATAAAAAAGGAACAGCCTTTGACTTTGATAAAATCTGATTGTAAAAACAAAAGCTATTGAATATGAAAAGGATACCAAGCGAATCAGAGTGGTAGCAGGTTATAAAGTGAAATGGTCGTTGAGTAAGGCTCATTTTAAACACTTTTATTAAAATTTAAAGGAATTAAATGATCATATATAATTAACCACATAAATTGAAAATATCAGCTAAGAACGTGGAAAATGGCAGAAGACTAGTAATTGCTTTTGCTCTCTGTCCCTAACAAAGCAAAACTTTAAAAAAACTTCTGTAGTTTTTAATTTAAAAATTAATTCCTGAAAGATTAAAGGAAGTGTCAGTGATACAGACCAAAATGTTTCCATATAATTTTCTGTAAGCAGCCCAACTTGGCCTTGTGAAGAAAAAAATGAATCTAGACATTTAGCAAGCAGATATATAACAGCTTAGTTTGTTTATTGCCCATTTCTTGTGAAGGCTAATAATTGCAATGTTTACATTAAACTTTTAATTAAGGTGTCTTTGATTTTCTAGATTTCCGTTTAACTAAGAGTCAATGTCTTTATGCCTCATGAACCATGGCTGTTATAGCAATAGTTCTTACACTTTGTCACTGTTCTCTTGAAACTTAATATTTTCAGTTTTATTTCTTACTTTATAAATATCTCAGTGCCTGAAGCAGCAGATGGGGAAAAAATGGCACAGTAATCTGTCTCAAAGTTCTTGCATTGCTATGTATCTTTCACATTTTAAAAATTCAGAGATAAAAAGACCCCCCTCAGCCACAAGAAACAGAAGAAAAACCTGTCCTCCTTTATTAACCTCTCAACTTTAAATAAAAGATAACATTCTAGGAAAAACAAGGAAACAAGTATGTGCATCTCTCTCTCAGACCCACGTTTTAACAGAGAATATAATAGTAGGTATAGCCCTTTGATTCTAGACAGGTGTTCATAAGGTATCTCTTTATCAGTGTAAGAAACTGAATCCTGAAATGTATTTTCCTCTAGCCATAATCAGGCATGGATTTACTTTGGCAAAAGACAGGCAAACAAAAAAGGCGAAAGAAAACAAACCCAGTGTTTTTCTGGGTTTTAAGGGTGGAGGATAATTGATAATGTAGAACTTGAACAAGAAAGTGAAAGGTTTAGTAGTGATGCGTACAAAGATATGGATATTGCTATATATGAAGTAAAAGCAGACGGTGGAGAATCAGAGGGATTGGCTGGCTATGCGTTGTTAAAAAACAACACTGAAGAAACTGGAGATAAAGAAGAGTGGTACAAAAAGCAACGAAAACCACTTTGGGCTAGATAGCTCTGATCTCTTAGATAAGATGGCGGCTTTCTAGGTGTAAACTTCTGGTCTGCTTGTGCCTGAGGAGCTGATTTGGGATGCACTGTGGAAAAATGTTTTGACGAATTCTGAAATAGTGAACTGGAAAGGAAATAGCTGAGAGTGTAAGCCAGGGAGGACTCTCTGGATAAAAGGAGAGTAGTCACAGAGTTCTTGAATTACATGGTTTGGGATCATACAAGTGTCTTCTTCAATGTGTCGATACCAAGGTGGGAACACAGCAAAGAACTTCGATAATAAAGTTGAAATTATCAAGAGAGGGGAATTGGAGCATTGTGTAGGAGGAACAGGTTGTTGGAGAGTAACAGAATTACTGGGATCAAATTAATGATATAAAGTGCAGGGTTGTGCTTTTGTGGTGTTACAAAAGAATTTCTGCTTTGTGTGGGAAAGCTTCAGGGGAATTGATGGAGATCAAACTGTTGGGTGTGTTTGCCGCTTACAGGATGGCTGCAGCCACAGAGCTGTGGCCGGGAAGAAAGGAATGTGAACCCTCTGTTATATTGGGGTAGGTGTTTCCAGGAGAGAGATTTGATACTATTGTAAAAGGCATTGATGAAATGTTATTTGGAATGATATATAAAATATTATGTTTCATATTCAGAAAGTATTTTGATCTAGGAAAAAGAATACCTATTTTAAAGAAGAAACTTGACCTAAGTGACTTTTTTAACTTAGTCAAAGAATTGCTTTTTGGCCTTTGTATCATAGGTCAGAGCCAGCTGCAATTTCAGTTGAACTGATCTTTGAGGAAAGGTAGGACGTAGGAGGTTCGTAGGTGAGGATGGATTCTTGCTAGCACTCTGCAGAGGGGTTTTGTCTGTTTGAGCTGGGTGCTCTGCATAAGCAATGCTGCCTGGTCTGCCCTTTGTGGAATTTGCCTATGACACTGGAGCCTGGGGTGCATGTTTTTCACATGCTGAAATTAAAATAAAAAGGTGGAGTATATAAAACAATTGCAGTACTAAATCTTAGACTTAAGCCATACATTCAGAAATGAAGGGAGGGATATTTCCATCTTCTAGGCAAATATATTGTGTCTGGTTATTGCAATCTCTGCATCTCATGGGGAGGTAAGTTCACAAACTCCACTATGTGCATATATATGGCTCAAAGCTGAAAGGTTTTCCATGCTGTTGCCATTCTCCAGAACTTTTATCCCCTAAAAAGGATCAAAGTTAATTGAGCTACCTGACAACTAACTGCAGCTGTGAATTTAAATGTGTTCTCTGGTGGGTTTTTTTTTTTCCTTTTCTTATAATGGAGGAATTGGTATTTTTTTAAAGATTCCAACTTCCTTAATTGGCACTGAATTTGTCACGCTGGCAGTTACAAGCTCAGAAAAAATGTTTGGATGAAGGAAATATAGTGAAAAGAGTCAGTATGCATACTGAAAGCAATTAAAGAAAAGTTTTATCCAATAAGAAAATATTCCTTTTGTCTGCCAGGCTTACTAAGCTTTAGGAGCTTTTACCTAGATTTTCAGGTTTTATTATGATTATTATTATTACAAATGATTCCAAGGTCCTGTACTGAAACTCAAAGTTTCTTGCCATAGGCCAATTTTAGTTATAAAACACACTTGTTTTTATATGTTCCCAAATGACTTGCACCATGGCTTTTCTAATGCAGTAGAGTGGGAGAGTAGCCTAGGGATTTACTCATCATGTTTAATGTCAAGAGAAGTATTTCCTTTAGGTCTCCTGTCACTGTCAGCAACAAAGCAGCAAGTAAGAAGCTCTGTAGCTCCTCTCTTCTCCGTGACATCTGCAGCAGACAAAATTCTAAACCCCTCAATTCCCAGTCATGAATGAACTATAAAAACAATGTGTCAGAAATGAAAATTGTTCCATCATAATTTTTCACAGTTCTTTTTGACAAAAGCCAAACAAGTCTCATGAATACACATTTTCTCTAACCTTATACATTATGTATCAGGCTATAGTAGGAGTGTTGGGAATTGCTTGTCCCTAGTAAGGGCCTTTGAAAATGCATAGTTGGTAAACAAACCAAACCCTAGGAGTGGTATGTACTTTTTTACATATTATATTATTAACTGCTTTGTGAGTAAGGACAGACACATCACTTCAGCAATATACATACCTTCTGATAAATCTTCCGATACAACAATATGTGGTAGAGCATTTTATATCTTCCTATTATGAATTACAATTTCATGCTCCCCAGAACTATTCTGAGAAGTCTGAACAAATTCCCACCAGAGACTGTACCACCAAATGTTGCAGGAAATGTGATAAGAACTAGTGTTAAGCTGTGTTAAATACGGTTAAATACGGTTGTTCGTCATATCACATAGTGTTTTTGAAATGGCAGGCATATGAACCTGGATTAATAGTATTTTACTGTCTTACTGTAACGTGTTGGGACATAGCTTTACAGTCTCTGAGTATAAGCTTTTAATACCTGTGTATTGATTAGCACTATAAAGGTGTTAGGCATTTCTTGGAAAGNGATTTCCAAGGAGGAAGAAATAGGCAAGTACAGAATGTGGCTTCTAGACATTGCAGTGCTGTGCTTCCTGTCAAGAGGGTATAAAAAATTCCAGGGTAAGGATCAATTAGAGGAAGTTGCAGGAAATTCCTCATTATTGTCAGTCAATGAAGATTTATGGTGTTTGCCTCTGTAATAATTTACTGATTGGTACCGCTTGACTAATGCAGACATAAACCAGCTGAGTTCTCAGTTTAATTGAAATGATGAGGCAGTTTGCAACTGCTTTTAGGTGTCACTGATAATTTGCTCATGTGATTATGATTTAACTTTTCCCGGGCTGCTCCTACCCCAGTGGGAACTAAGAACATTACAGAAGTGAAAGTATAAATTAGCTGCAGACAAACAACATATGTTTATAGCTGTTCTATAGTGAGACAAGTATTTTCAGTGAAACCCCATGCAACTGGTTGATCTCTCTTTGGCTAAGGAAAATACTTAAGCTGTTTAAATCAGGAGCTACTTTTGCCTATGCAGCTGTTTGATATGAACTGTAGTGTGGCTGTAAAGTGTGTTGGAGTCCCAAGACACTTCCATAACTACTAACAATGGTTCATGAAATACAAGTACAGTACTTCAAATACAAAAAAGCATTGTTCAAATTAGTATGGATAGAGCTTCTCGGTCTAAGGAGTACTGCCCAAAGTAAAGAAGTGATAAACAGTTTGGCCCCAATTAACTGCAGCAGTTATCCCTAGTAGTGAACTCAGCTCTCACAGCAAATGCTGCCAGGTTTAAATATGATGAAAGAGCTGTATTTTTTCCTTCAAATTCATATGTCTTTAAAGCAGAAATGTAACCTCTGCACCAAAGAAAAGCAGAGCCAAGATGAATGTCTGCCTTTGTTACTTTTGAGGTGGTACGGCAGCTTTCCAAGGACTTGTTCTGCTGACTGTTCAATGCCAAACCTATCAAAAGCATCAGGAAAAACTCAAAGAATGACTATTTGACTTGTAGCAGCAGATGAGGAAAGGTGGTAGGGGAAGCTACAGAGATTTAACTAAAGGGTGTGAAAAAGGTAGAAGTGATATCTTTTCCAGCAACTCTCAGATGTGGCAGGACCATAACCAACTATCTTATTTATCCTTGGCAAAGGTATTTGGCCTGCCACTGCAAAGTTTTTATTCTGGCAGAGCATGCACGTGTCAGATGTAGGAAGTTCATTCTTTTATACGCTAAGGACAAGGAAACAAGAAGAGCAGCAAGTTCATGCTCTCTTGGCAAACTACAATAAGCAATAAATAGGGCATGAGTACAGTCATGTTCATTCACTTGCCCACAGGTACAGGTAGTACTAATAAAAATGATTGCAGAAAAGACAAGATGATCTGAGCTTTTGTCAAGCAAAGCCTTTGGTTGATTTATGTGGATTGAGTAGCAATGTCACAGCAGGGCATAATTTTGTACTGAAACAATGCAAAAATTGGACAGTTTTCAAGTCCTTGCAGTGACCCAAGTCATAAAGCAGGTAGGGAAGCTTACAAGTATAAGGGAGATCACAGATCTGTGCATGTGCCAACCTGAGATTTAAAGTGTGTGATTTTTAATTTTTTTAACAGAGTCTGTTAGTGCCCAGTATTATCATGCATGTTCTCTAAAATTAGAGATCAGCCTTTGTTTTTAAATGGCAGGCATTTAATTTATATGTATATGTGATTTGAATCAAAACACACTTAAGGGGTTTTGATTAAGATGACTAGTTTATGAGAACATGCCTCTTGCAGAATGATAAATCAGTGAGTACTAGAATATGCCTCACAAAAAAAGTTTACTGTTACGTGGTGTGGTGTAATTTCTTTCCTTCATTCTTTAAAACTGTGTTTTTAGGCTCCAGGAAACTTTAGTTATCAGTAACAGTAACGATAATTTCAGCCAATCCCATTAACTCACTGAGTACGTATGTTGGGAGGTAGTAGCTTATATCAGTAAAAGAAGTTAGTATTTATGTGAAAGTACCATTTTTACACTATTTCAGGTAGCATGACTACTTTATATGTGAAGCAGAAAGAGAGGCTGTAGCATCTCAAATTCTTTTCTATTAGTCTGTGTAGTTTTCCTGTTATTAGAAATAATGAGTTAAAAATACAATTTTGAAAATTTCTTTCTTTAAACAAGTATTCTGCTTCTTAAAACTCTTCATCATGCTGTTTACAAGGACACTGAATGGAATTTCAGTCCTCAAATTTAACTGTTTCTGAGAAAGGAGGACTGTATTTTATCCAAACTTAGCTTCTGTATTTAGCAAGTGGTATTGTACTAGAGATCTCAAAAAATTACTTCTTGCTGCTTTATTTCAATAAGCTTTCAAAATGCAGAGAAAGTGGTCACACTTATGGCTTCATTCTGTAGGAAACTGCTAGTTTCATTAAAAGGCTACTGAAGTCAACCATTTTATTTAAAGCTGTAAGACTGACTTTATGATGGCAACAAGAACTTAATGACTTTTCAATTAAGCTTGAATGGCAAAAAAGATGTTAAATGTATGTGTGCACTGTCCGGTGCATAAGCTTCTCTATTTCATTTTTCCTGACATTTTAAAATGATTTCAGCTTGATTGCAGTAAAGCAAAGCAAAATCAAGTAATTCTGGTTATGAACTAATCTTTCCTGTAATGTGTATTTGCATTGTGTTGAACAAAATTCCTAATCACGTGGTAGAAATAGATATGCAAACATACAAGTGACTCTTACTGCAGTCAGAGGTAATTTTTTGAGGTCCTGAAATCTTCCTGTCTGAATTCATAGCAGTTACTGTAGTCAGTGTTATTACTGTTTTCTTAATTACTCTTGGTCTGTACTTCCTTTGCTGGTTCTGTGAAGACTGTTATTTATTCTCAGTGAAGTTCAGACTCTTGAAATGAGCCTAAACTGTGTGGGAGAACTAGTGTTTGGAGTCAGGGTTATCTGTAAGGTCCTCAAGGTCAGGAGCAGGAATGAGGGAGAGGGTCTGGAGGACACAAGTACAAATGAGACCACTGACTTGGGCACTCCTGGGAGGAAAAGCCTCATATTGAGAGAAGTGCTGGTTGTCCGCTCCAAAAGTCCGTGTGGTTTTAGAGCTGGGTATGAGATGGTATAGGTGCCAAGAGGAGTGGAGATTTTGTGATAGAAATCTGGTAAAGAATATGTTCCTTTCTGTATTTGTGACCAAAAATACCATCTGCTAAGAATAGATCTGCCTTTTTATGGTGGTCTCAGGAAGTACACATAAGTGAGATACAGGTACAGCCTATTCAGCTGTTATAAGGTTAGGGAAAATACACCTCCAAAAAAGGGCAAAAGAATTAGTTGGGGAGTTGCTTCTTGATATAATCTAAACAGCTGCTCCATCACTATTTATGTCTGAAACTTTTATTTTAGCCTAACTGTAAAATTATCCCTATAGAAATAACCAGACAATTGCACAGTATGACTAATTATTTTTGGTCTCGTTTTTGCAGTAAACTAAGTTGCCATCCCTTGGTAGTTTGGTAACATAGAGGATAGGGATGTTATTTTAGTCTTCTTCCTGCTACATTTTACTTGGAAACTAAGTTGAGTTGGTAGCACAGTGGCACTAAATGAGTAGATATGGATTATTAAAAAATTTTCTCCCCATAAAGGCACTAAAGCACACTGGGCTGCTTGGGAAAGCTGCATTCCCAGTGTCCCTACACACTACTGAGCAGAGGTGTTATCTTCAACACTCTTTTTCATCTCCTCTCAATTCAGGTTAAAATGTTGGTGTGTTTGAAGGGATTGACATGCTGATGTGACAGCTGTCACATATGCAAGGCATGCTACCTGTACAGAAATACAGATTTCACATTGCTCATTACGCGCTAGGTGAGACTCCCATATTTCTGCCTAGGATGCCAGAAAACCTAGATGTATCATATAAGACTGACATATTTTGGAGTTACACCTCATCTGTATAATCTAGTACTTTCTGGATATGTCATTCTTGCTCCTCTGAAGAGTTTCTGTGGGAGTGACTTTTCATGGGAAAATCCCAGGCAAATGGCTAAAGTCCTCACATTCTGGTAGGACAAAAATTCTAGCTAGGTAGGAAGATCTGCCTTAGATGTGTGTTAGCCTGCTAGTGAAGCTACCAATAGACAGCACTTTATTATGCACTAGCTACATGACTGGGTGTAACTAATGAAAAAAGAAAAAAGATATGGAGTTGTCTGATTATTAGACAGAGTTATCAGTAGTGCATGTGATGAAACAATAAAGTAAGAGGTAAGATTGCTCACCAAATGCTGCACACACAGGATTCATACAGTTATAATTTATTTGTGTTACTATTAGCTGATCTAGAAGATAGATCATAGAATAGGTAACAGTGAGGTGTTGCAGAACAAATCTGCCACATTAATTGCACCTCTTATCAAGACACCTTAACATTCAGAACACACATTTAGTAACTGCTGAAGCAACTGTGTCTGAGAAGCAAATCTGTGTCTACAGATCATGTAGAATAGCTAATGATCAGCCTAATTAACCCCCCAAAACTTTGTGCATGACTAATAGGCAAGCTTTTGAAACTAGGTAGGAACCTATTAAAAGCAGTTTGGATATAGAAGGTGAGTTGCTTTGAATGCTTGCAGTTATATGTTTGCCGATGGCAAGACTGATTTTTTTGAAGTTAGGTTGTGGGGAACATGAATGTCATGAAAGAATAAAAATCACCAAAATAAGCTCAGTGCAACTGAACTTGAATTTGATACCAAAACAAATTAACACAATTGACATCAACTTTCTTCACTGCTCTGCAAGTAAGTAAATTTGATAGGAGGGTACAGGTTTGTTTTTTTCTAGCAAATGTAAAATTTATTATATGGCAGCATGCACACTCCTGCTGTTCACTTCTGAAAAATTTTACTTAGGAGTTCAGAACCTTTGATTACTCAATTTTCTTTGAAGACACAATTGCCCATGCATCCGTGTCTGTGTTTAAGGTCTTTTCTAACAGTGGATCAATTTTTTGTGTATTTTACCACTTGGAACAAATAATTATTTGGTGTGTATTTGCATATTTCTAAAATAATTCATCTCAGTACTGCAGAAGAATAATTTCTGAGCACTCCTGAGGGGGTTATAGAAAATTTCTGATTTCTTAGCTCATCTCAGACTTATAGAAAGTATGCTGGAATTACTGTTAGCTCTTGTTTCAATCATTGTAAACACTGCTGCTTTGCTCTTCTGTTCGGATATCTCTCATACCTTATCCAGCCTGTCTGCTCTCAAAGTCAATGTAGATATTTTTCAGTGGACTGACGTGATGTTCTGTAATCTCTGAATGATTAAATTGATAGTGATTTCTTGGAGAACAAGAGCACTTCTGCATTCTGTTCATGATAATGCGGAACATGAATTACAAAACATACCTACCACTCTGTTGCAATTTATATTACTAATATTACTAATTAGAATTGTGATGAGTTCTTCTTGCAAAAGATCATAAAAAGAACAGAAAGTGTGACTGATTACTAAACAGTTTAATGAGGATAGAAAATGGCGAGAATGGATTAATTTTGTACTATACTCTTAATATTGTAATCTTTGCAAGATCTTTTAAACTGCTCTTCTTAATATGCCGACCTATGCTGTAATAGTCCAGCACACTTGGCAGTACAGTCACAGCACTGCAGTAGCCTTATTTCTGTTTTTCTCATAGGAAAAAGTAAAAATTGTGTATGAAAAATTTACTGAAAACAAACTTGATAAACAATATGTACTTATTATTATTTTACATATTTTTAGAGATCTGTGGATTGATAATTTGTATACTGTACTTTAAAAAAGTTTTGAAGTGTGTATATATATTCACACACACACACACACACTTCAAGTATATCATTACATATCATTATAATCATTCCTTTGTCCTGTGCTTTAGTGCCTGTCAAATTAGTACTAAAATCTTGGCTCCAATTAAATTCTTGATGAAATGAGGAATTTGTCTTGAGTTTCTCTCTCTTACCTTCATTATGGGAGAGAATGGCATTGTCTCACTCCCGGAAATGTTCCCAGGGGAAACAGTGGTGCAGAAAGGGAACAAGAAGCTACTACTGGTACCTCAGGTTAAGCCAGTCTGACAATGTTTGGGGTGAAAGCTCCAGCTGCTGCCCTTTCTTTTAACAACTTCTTTTGGTGAGGAGAAGGCCTGCTGAACTTTTTCTGCCTGCATCTTATGTGACGTGGGGTCATGCAGGGTGCACAAGAATTGACTGCTTTACGATGTATGTTTAAGAGCAGTTGCATAATACCAAAAATAGAGAAGACTCTACTGCTTTAGATACAAATCCAGAACAAGAGGAGAGTATACATTATACTTTGCTAACTTAAAAATTATTTGCTTTTAAAGGGCAGTGTAAAAGACATACAGTCTGCCTCTGGATTCTTGGCAGTCTTATTTGTTTTCAGCAGGATTTTTTTCTTTTTTTCCTCTCTCTCCTTTATCAGGCAATTATCTTTCGTGTCATCAGATNGAAGCAATAAAATAATGCATAAGATATCCTTGGTACATTCATCTAGTTTAACTAATGAAAACGTCTGTCATTAGGATCCTTTTAAACAGTTATAATGTTGTCAGATTGTTCACAAGTGTTTCTAACACTTTACATTTTCCATCTTCGTCCATTTAGTAACATTATTTAAGACTACAAAATATACTAGTCTCTTTAGTACAAATACACTCTGATGCCTGGTTGCAGGTCACATTTTCACCTGTGTGAAAACTTCAGTGTAAAGGTATGCTGGTAGAGAGAACTAGCTCAATTTTAGCTAGAGATATTTAATTTCCATCTGTTTAATGAAAGCAGAATTTTGCCCACTGGCAGAAGAAAACTTTGTGTTTTATTTCAAGATGACATTTACTTCTAGATTAATTTTGCTAGAAAAAGATTTCCCATTTACTGTTCCTCTAACTGCATTGACATATTTTTACCTGCTTGTCCATATAGGAGATATTGCATTAAATAAACTGTATCTGGGAAAATATCAGATACAATCGTCTGGAATATATCTGAACACCTCAGCAGAGTTTATCTCCAAGCCTTCCCTTGGCTCAGGCCATGTCAGTATTCCCTAGTAATGCTGTTGGCAGACAGGACTTATTAAATTAGCTATGTTGCAACCATTAATATTCTTTGATTGCATTGTGTTGGCTCAAGGAGTATAATCTGTGAAACATCAGTTACTAGATATAAAGGTATATTTTAATACAACATGATAGTTGATAACATACTTCTTGTGAAAGTCAAAATTAAATGTTTGTTATACAGCATATGGCTGTACTTGAAGTGGACTCTTAATAGTTTATTGAAAACTGTCCTATGTGATCCCAAGAGAGCCCTTTCGGTGCTGGTGAAATGCTAAGGTTAAAAAACCAGTTCCCTGGTGAAGACGAATGAAAAAATCTTGAAAGTGTTCTTAGACTTGTGTTTCTGAAAGACTGCTACTGTCACAATTATTATAGCCAGTACATATTCATTGTTTTTAAATTTACCAATCTTGCAGAATAAAAATCATAGTAATCTTTCTGAAGAATGACGTTTGCTTCCTTGGTAAGTGCCACTGGATTTTCTGCTAACTCTTAGTAGGCTGTTCTTAAAGCTGATATGCAATTAGCAATGGGAAGTATTGGCTGTTCTTTGTAAAGTGTGTTGTTTTTTAGACTTTTGAAGCTACTCTAATCTAAAGGTGGTGGTGTGGTTTGGGTTTTTTTTTTTGGTCATAAGTTACTTAAAAGAACTATAGAACTTGTAACAGTAGTCCTGACAAGGATAGGAACTGAAAATAGTGGAAACCCCAGCCCAAACAAAAAGTAACAGTGCATCAGTTCACTGTGAAAAATTATGTTTTTTCCTAACAAATCCAGGAACAATATGAAGAAATATTTCTTCTTTTATTTCCATGTACTTTTCCATGTGCTTTAAACTTGGTTTTAAACTGGCTCTTTGTTCCTGGAGAACATCCTTAAACTATTTTTATTAATGACGCTATCGTTCCAGTTTTTAAGTTAGCTGTAGCAACTACCATTTTAACTCCTTAAAACCCTTTTCAGTCTTTACTAAAATTCGAATAAGACTTTCCTGCCCAACAAGGGCTGGTTTCAAAGAGTTGCAGAAAGACTTCATGAGTTCTTCAGTGACTCTGCCTTGAAATAGCATACAAAATTAAATGCAGATAAATACAATGTGATTAGCAAGAGTAAAACCTTCATATATGAAGGGATGAGTGAATAGCATTGACCAATACCACTTAGATACAAGGTAGTTCTAGGAAAACTCAGACCAGAAAATTAAAGTTCTAGAAAAGTGTTAGCTCAATTTATAGTAATTGATTAAAAAGGAGATCAGATATTAAATATTAAGAAAGGAATAGGGAACAAAACAGAGGAGCCTCATGATACAGCTGGATAAATCTGTCATGCATCTGCATCTTTAATACTGTGTGTGGTTCTGCCACATCAAAGCTGATATCACAAAACTGGAAAAGGGTCAGGAAAAGGCAACAAGAATGATCAAAACCATGCATTGGCTGAAGGACTGTGAACAATTAAGTTGGCTAGTGGTCTCCAGCATGGAGAAGAGATGACTGGGAGCTGAAAAGGCAAATAAGAATGTGTCCCATGGATTGCACAGTACGGAGATTGATTGTTCAGTGCATTTATGAGCAGGAAATAGGAATAAAGTGAGTAATAAAAACATCAGAGCAAACAAGCAACTTGTTCGCACCATGTGTCATTAAGCTGTGCAGAGCTTCTAACCACAGGATGTTCTGCATGCTGAAAACTTACCTTAGTTCAAGACAAGCTCATGGTAGATAAATCCATTATGACTTACTAAATACAGAGAAAACACCTTTTTTCAGGGAGTCCCTGAAACACAAATTATTGGATACTGGGAAGGTATGATAGCGTGCTTGTCTTGCACCTATACACATATCTAGGTATTTGTTCTTGCTGATGCTACAGAGAGGTTAATGGACCAGACGAACCTTCGGTTAGAGCCTCTATGCGTGTTCTTATGTCCTGTACACTTCAAAATTCAGCTCTTACACTAGTAACTACCTTAGGAATTTGAGGTATTAAAACACTCTCTACTGAGAATTTATATACCAGAAGGTTTTACACACTTGTTTGGTTTTTTTCCTGTATATGTCTATTACTGTTGTTTCTGCATATCTAGGCAACATATTGATGTTGCTTTTCTTTGTGGTATACAAGTGAAAAGACTCTATTTTACCTCCTTTTAATACTGCTAAAGGAGCATGATATCATCAGAACAGTGCTTCTCACCATCCAGAATATGTTCTAAAAGCTGGAGTCAGGACACCTCTTTATAACATCATAAAAAATGGTCAATACAAGTATGACTTGACTTTCCTTTTTCACTATAAAATGTGTTGATTGTTTTGACTCCAGTACTTGGAGCTAGCATTCAAACAACTGGTATACCTGTGTATCTCAAAATCAGTCATGTCTTGGTTATGTACCTGAGACCCAGAAGGAAATAGTATCAAAAATTTTTAGTGAAATGTACTTTCAAAACAATGGAATGTTTGGGGTTTTAGGCAACACAATGGAAAGTATTTCTAAATGCAACTTATGCCTCTGTATCCACTTTCAGAAGAATCACAAGCTAGCATTTATAATAATGGTGAAAGTTCCAGTGCTGGGAGAGGTTTGCTTCCTGGCATCTCTGACTGACATGAGCACAGGTTAGTGCAGACAGTGCTAGCGACAGAGGTAGGCTGATGAAAGTGCTTCCTTGGGATGCAGATCAGAGCCAGGAGTTGAGCCCTCTATCATTGCTCCCCTTGAGCTGCTCACCAAACTGAGAGTTGGAGTAACTGTCTTATTTTGGCATTAAGTTAAAAACCAGGAAATTCTTCTGTTAGGAAGTTTTTATTTCAACCAGTATGTTTCTATGGAAAGCTTTAGTTTTAACAAATTAATGGTTTCCTGCTATTTCTATGAGCAGCCCTATGTAGGAAGTACTTAATGGTTCATAACTGATTTTCCTGCTTTCTATTGGAGAAAGTGTATACAAGTCTGCACAAAACTTAACAAGTCATTTTGGTTTCTCATTACTCTGCCTACTTAATATCCTTTCAGCATCCTCTGCTGAATCATAGCCATGAAAATTAGAAATGAGATCAGCAAGAGGTTGTCTAACACTGCCATAACTAATGAATGGTTATTAAACATAACCATTTATAGGTCTGTTTTCTGAGTCCAGTGTGATCTTTAATCCATTTCAGAAATCCTTAGGAGATAAAGGTTTGTACAGTTAAGTGTGTTATATATCTTGAGGTGGTTGATTTTTGTTTAAATAATGCTTCTGAATATGAAATGCGTGATGTTTCTTCTTTTGTATATCTGTGCTGGTTTTGACTGGGATAAAGTTAATTTTTTCTGTAGTAGCTAGTGTGGGCTATGTTTCGGATTTGTTTTGAAGACAGTGTTGATAACACAGAGATGTTTTAGTTACTGCTGAGCAGGGCTTACACAGAGCCAAGGCCTTTTCTGCCTCTCACCCCACCCCACCAGCGAGTGGGCTGGGGGTGCACAAGGGGTTGCGAGGGGACACGGCCAGGACAGCTGAGCCCAACTGACCCAAGGGATGTCCCACACCATATGGCGTCATGCTCAGCATATAGAGCTGGGGGAAGGAGGAGGAAGGGGGGGATGTTTGAAGTGATGGTGTTTGTCTCCCCAGATAACCATTATGCATGATGGAGCCCTGCTTTCCTGGAGATGGCTGAACACCTGCCTGCCAATAGGAAGCAGTGAATGAATTCCTTGTTTTGCTTTGCTTGCGCACATGGGTTTTGTTTTACCTATTGAACTGTCTTTATCTCAACCCATGGGTTTTCTCACTTTTACTCTTCTGATTCTCTCCCCCATCCCAGCGGGCTGGAGTGAGTGAACATCTCTGCGTTGCTTAATTGTTGGCTGGGGTTAACCCATGACAAGACCAAAGGCAGATTTACCATCCAGTGACTGCAATTATTTTGCTAGTTCTGGCTGGTCCTGGAGCAGGCTAGGTGTTTTCTTGGATTGTGTCTTATTCTAATGCTGAAAGTATCTGGTATCAAACCAAAAAGAAAAAAGGGACCAAAAAAAGCATTGTAGTCTTTCCCTCCAGATGTTGGAGGAGGATGTTCTAGGACAAAAAAATAATAAGTATTTAGAAGAAAAGTAAACCAAACATTAATATCACTGACAAACTTTGCTGTTCCATTTGGAAACCTTTAAGGCCTGGACTTTGTAAGCTATTTAGAAACCAACACAAACATCTCTGGAATATTTGGTTCTGGGAAATGAAAACTGCAAAACAAACAGTTTTTTTAATGTGTGTGTCTGTAGAAGAGAATGTCTGCACTGTGCACCTCCGCTGCCAGGGCTTGGTTTTATGTTATCTCGCCCATCAGCAACTATTACTTTATATAGTAAAAAATAACTGAGTATGTTTTACCTTTCTGCTCTAGGAAAAATGCGTAAATATTCTTCATAGCATTCTTGGCTAAATCAAGATCATGAGGCACATATGTTGTATACCATATTGGGTCATCACCTCACACAGATTCAGCATCATTCTAGGGACAATATTTATTTCTTTGTCATTTGAAATTGCCAATCTGTTGAATACCAAATGTATCCAAGCGTAGAACAATGGGGTTTTTGTTGTTTTGGGGTATTATTATTTTTATTTTGGCTACGTGTTTAAAATCCTATCCACTCTACTCCCTCCCTCCTTTGTATACTATAGGTTTGAGCACTAGTTTTTAGGCCTGAATTTGCCTTAGTGACTACTGAATGCAAAGGGCTTATGCCATCAGTTGTCTGGCCTCAAACATAGAGGACAATTGCAAAACTACCTGTGAAGGTTTGTTTTCATAAAACCTTCATATGCACACTATGGTCCTTGGCAAATATTTGGCAGCTGATGAGCAGATATTGTGGAAGTTCTTGAGAAAATTTATGGTTCATATGAGGCTTTTCCAGTATTTTTCATTCCTTTCTTTTTCCCACTTCTCTGAAACCTTCAAACATCCAATTGGGAGGTACAAAAAGCCCATTTGACCTTTGCAACAAAATGCACATTTACACAGTAAGTATTCCATTAAAAGAACTCTGCTGAAATAAGTTTTTATAAATTATTTAGAGAACAATATGAATAATAAAAACTATTTTTATATCTGTGAATAGTTAGTTTGAGGGAAAAGGGCAAAAATTGCCGAATAAATTGTTTGCCCATTCCTATTTCCATAATGAATTTTGGTTTTAATTTTTTTATTTGCACAATGTACCTCGTACTCTTGCAAGTTTTACAAGTGGCAAAATAGTAATAAAAAAATAACAGCTTCCATATGGTATTTTTATATATTGCAGATTCTCAAAAGTCACCCGATGTTTGGGTGCTCTTGATTTTCAGGAAAACCTTTAAAATTCTTTCAGCAGCCTGACTTTCAGTGCATGGATGATGAATATTTTGTGAAAATCAGGCTTTTTAATGAGCCACAAATCCATTTCCCCAAATCACAATCAATTTTAAGAGATTTTGGCCTTTTTTATGGAACATAAATTTTGCTTTTGTTGTCCCAGCGTATATTTTACAGAATATTGTCAGAAATGTTTGTTTTGAGACCTTTAAAGGAAAAAATAATCATTGTCTCTTAAATTTTCTCTTTGCACTTATGCATTTTATAGTACATCTTGCAGCAGTTTTAAGATGCTGGACTCATGGATACTTTGTTGATGCACGTTTTAAAGGGGTCTAAGTATAGTGTTACACAAAACAATTCTTGTGCAGAAATTAGGACATATATAGGAAATTGCTTGGTCATGTAAAATATCTTTAACAGTCATCTTTATCTCTTTGCTTTTCAAAGTCTTCTCTTCACTAGTCCAGGCCCATATTAAGGATGCAGGTAGTCTCACTCCTTGCTTAAAAAGTTTTAAAGGAAGCATCCTAAATAACACAATAACAGTACAATTCTTGTCATCTCTATAATTTCTTTGCTGCTAATATAAATTTGCATCCCTACACTGAAGCTATTGGAGATTTGCGTAAACGAACATTTTCATGGAACTTAGAATAGCTGAGGCTTTGGCTATTGTCCAAATTGTCATTTTAGTACAAATGTATTGTTCTCTGAAGAACAGTATCTTGAAAATTGGCTTCTAAAACTTGATCCCTAAAACAGCCAGTTTGATTTTCAGTCACTTATTGAAGTCAATGGGCCTACTAATCAAGTTTGAAGTTAAATACACTTTCAAGTTCTTAAATACCTAAATGAGAATTTCAAATTCTATCTCCTTTGAGTATTGCCAGTGTGAAAATAATGGCCATATGTTTTAGGTAGTGACTGACTGCTGAAGGGAAAGTTAACACAAGTGATATTACATTGATGCTGTAGTGCTCATAAAATGAGATTAAGATTCTCAGAACATGACAGTACATTGTAATAATGGGAGCTCAGCACGTTGCAAGGGATGGGTAAAATCACGGTCAAGCAGAGAAAGAATTAAAGTAATGGGCCAAACTGTGTCAAATCTTGTATACTCTTACGTTTGAATCATTTGTATTACTTTTCTTCTTCAAGGTTTTTCCTAAGGACTTTCAAAAGGAAAACCAGAATCTAGCATTAGCAACTCAATTTAGTCCTAGTTATTTAAGAACTAGTAAAAAAAGAAAACAAAGGACCTTTAAACCATGTGATTTTGTTGCTGTTATTACCTAGCCAAACAGGCAGTGCAGCACTAAGGTAAAGTCAGCAAAGGAGTGTAAAAGCCTGGGAAAGTGTTCATAGTGCAACAGAAAACCAGTATGTGAACAACTACAAATACACAGCTGAAAATATCAATTCTGTAACTTCAAAATTTTGTACGATAGTGTGTTTCAAATTACTTACGGAGGTTCAGTAAAGTTTGCTGTATGTGAGCAAAGTATGATTTATTGACACAGAATATTTTGTTATAATAATTCTTCAAAGTCTATAACACTGTAATTAGATGTCTTCAATTTTTCAAAATGTTCTGTCCATGACAGACTTCTCCGTTTATTGTTGTCAGACAAAACCACACACATCCATAATGTTATTGCATGCCCTCTGGCATTGTTCATATCTAAAATTGAAAAGGAATTGTGTTACATTGCAAGATGGCTGACAGTGGTGCATAGCGGGTAGCATTACCAGCTAGGTAACTTTCCTCCCGGTAATTTTAATATACCAACAAATTATAAGGAGCTCAATATAAACTAAAACATAGACAAGAGATGTGGTGTAAAATTGGACAAGAAACATCTTTTGTGTATCTGATCTAACAGCTCTTTCTGGGCTGGGAATGGGGCTTTCCTTGCATGGGCTCAGGTAAATCCTTTGGACTGATTCTGTGACATTAGGATGAATAAGTAAAAAGTGTAAAATCAATGACATAACCAATACCAGTATTTGTTTGGAATACTTTTAAACCTTTTAAACATTCACCTTAAAGCCATAGATGAATTTAGAAGAATTTAGTCCCACTAAATTAAATGGGTTTTCAAATTCCACGTCTAATTCTGAGGTATGGTCTGGCAGTGTCAGGGCCAGGGGCAGTAATGCCTCCCAGCTGCTTCCTGGTAGGCTCGTTAGCCCTCACTGACCTTGGGAATTCAGCTGAAATGATTTTTTTTGTCTATGTATGAGTTAGCCATGTTAAATTGTGACATGTCACCACAGAGTGAGGAAAAAATCCAACAACCAAAAAATGAAACCTCTTCCATGTTGAAACAGAGTCATACTCCCAACTCTATTAAACTCATAAGTTTTCAGGAACAGAGTAGGCTTTTTGTTTCGGTTTATATGCTTATGCCTGCCACCCTTGTAAGTGTTGTTTTTACAATGTGTGGAGTGAATGCCCTAGTGTCCTTGTCTGTCTTTAAAATAACAAAAACCAGGTGTCATGAGTTAAGACAGGAAACTTGAAGGATGCTATTGCAAATGATATACAGCGATAAATTAGAAACAGCTTGATCCAGACAAGAAACAAATAAAAAAATAAAATACTGAGTGGATTTGATACCAAGTTATAGCAGAGGCAACTCATAAAGTATATTCTTAGGGTGAATTCCACAGTAAAGCAATTAATAAAAGGAATTAACATATGCAGTCTACATATGACTCCAGATTGAATGCTCTAGACTTCGTATCGTTTCTCATTCATATGTGAGAAAAGACGCTACTGATTAATTGTTTCAGCAGGCAGTGAGATTTGTGTAAGCAGACTTAAAGTCATTTCCTTACTTTTTATCAGTTTATCTTCTACAGAAATGTAACCCTGTATCAGTATCTTAAGCCTATAAAAGAGATTCTTCTGATCACGGATGTCAAATTTCATAAAAATTAATTATTTTTAAAGCAGAGAAATCCTCCCTAAGTGCTAATGGGGGACCATTTAAAATGCACAAAGTTAGTAAAAATATGTCCCTCTGTGATGTACCTGCAATGTAAACACAAGAGATTTTCATGCTGAAGTGCTACCTTTGTCAATGGAACGTCTTGCCAAACTGCAGGGATTCTTTTTATGCCAGCTCCCTGGAGAAACGCTTGAAGCCTGGATCCAGAATGGCTGTTACAACTCTGAAAAGGCCTGTTGCTCTATTTTTTTTTAAAAAAACGTTTTGTGTTTTTACTTTTATTTAAAAAAAATGTGTTCTGAAGCTATGCCTGTTTGGGTATGTGTTTGAGCCGTTGGTTTTGGCTTTGNTTTTTTGTTTGTTTGTTTGTTTTTTTGTTTTGTTTTTTAAAAAATGCACCCTCTCCACACACTGAGGCATTAAAAGAAGGGCGAGTGGTTTGTTTAAAGGTATCGTTCTCAAAGTAGCTGTTCAGAGGTGTTTGAAAATAATCCGGCAATTTTTTTATTGTTTATCATATGTTGGTTAATTTTGTCACTAGGGCATTAACGTTTTGAAACAGTTTGCAAGAACAGAGTTGATGTATATATTTTCCAAGTTGGCAGCATCTTCATTCTCATCCAGCCCCAATTTTTTCTATAAAAGCCTGCAAGTTCACAAAGTTAAGAGGTTCAGAAGGCTATTTCATGTAAAATATTGTAAAAGCTCTGACCTGGGAACTCAGACCTCTCAAATTTTACTGGTTGATGTGTTTTTGTGAAGGGATTAGATACTAACTACAGTATGCATGTAAAGTTCTCAGGCTAGCAGCAACATAGATATCCTCAGCCAAATCTGCTGCTGTTATTGGAAAAGCAGGCATAATTTACAGATGTTAATATCTTCCATGAGATGATTTGGGAACACTTATAGCCCCATCCTTTCAGTTCCAGTTTGTCTGCCTCACCATGGCAGGGCTGCTAATGGCCTCTACTGACGGATTATATTTGCACAGGAGACGTGGCTTTTTCTGGCTGACACACAGACAGAAGAATACATTGGAAATCCTGCTCTTTTTGTGCCATACTTAATAATGGAAAATAATATGAATTGGAACAAGCTTATTTAAATCCTTCAGACGTGTATCATGTTTCTCAGGAACTGGCCAGAAATAGCTAAATAAATTACACCAGACTCTTCAAAGGAGAAGTGTTTTCCTACCATTTGAATTCAGTCAGTATCTTACATAGCTAAACAAATAACAGGTGTGAGTTTCAATGAGAAACACACAGTTCAAAAGTTTGAATCTGATTCATACACCAGTGGTCAGGCTGAAATACGAGGCTTGAACTTATTATACCCATGTAAGGAGTTTCCTGTTCTCAGCTTTAGACGGGAGCACTGGGAAGGAGGCAGCTCTGCAGGCGAGGAATGCATGAGGATTAGAAGGCATACTTTAATGTAAACCAGATTTCTCATAATCTGGGGGATGGGGCTTTACAAGAACTGCAATATTACCAGTCACCAACCACTTTAGTATCCAGCAGCGCTGTAGTAAGTTGAGAAATCCTGAGCCTAAGCAGCTCTTGCAGTGTTGCTCCCCAGGAATGGGCCTGAAGGGAACCAAGGGAGTCGTTCAGCAGAGCCCCTTGCAGTTCAGAGGCAAGCAAGGAGTACATAAAACAACAAAAGCATTGATTCTTCAGCATCGCACTTTGCCCACCTCCCACTTGTGTCCCAAAAGCCACCAAACATTCCCAGCACCTAATTTCCCAGTGCTAAAAGAAAAAAAGCCAACGGCAGAACAAAGAAAAGGCCCTGATTCTGCATGGGGATTTCTGCCTGCACTCTCGCCATCAGGGCTGCTGTCACCAAGCAAGGCTCCCCAGCATGGCACTGGCAGCAGGAATACCTGCCTTTGGTCATTCAACTGAGAAAAATACATGTTTTTAGTGCTTGTTGACATTACCTTTCTGGCAAACGTATTTTGTGCTATGTTAACATCACTATGTTATTAGGAGACAGATTTTTCACCTATCTTAAGGCTTTTTATTACTGCCTATCTGTAGCTTCTGAATACATTCCCTTACGTGATGGATGGGCAGGACATTTTTGTGGGGTTTCTGACTCTATTATCCAGCAATGAACTCTCATAGAAAGTAAAATTGGAATTCATGATGATGACTTGATATCAGGATTTGACTCTGTGAGCTATGTTTCTTCAGATAACATTTCTTAGGTTATAAATAAAAAAAAACTAACTAGGGCAAATAAAAGGTTTATAGGGATAAATATGATCAGAATATATTAAATTAATAACTAAAAATGAACAATATGTTAAACTGTAAGATGCTCACAAGTTGCTAGAGTGAACTAGATTATTGTTGTTTTGATGAAAATATATCTAATTAGTTTCTTAATCTATGAGTACCTGAATTGTGTAGCTCATTCAAATGAGATCCAATAAAATCTTAATTACACACTGCATTACTGTGTATTTCATATGCTATATATCTTTACCAGAAAACTATCTAAATATTTGAAAGAGTTAAAAGCAAAGCAGAAAAACTTCTTACTTGAAAACAGGCAGCCATAAACCCTCATCTTGCAAACATTTGCTCATGTTCTGTCTCATAAAAAATGCCATTGATTTTAAATCATAGTGGTAAGTGCTGAAAACTGAGCAGATTTGTGCAATCCATTAGCAAACTTGAGCCCTGAAGAGCCAAGTACAGAAGCAGAGAATTTAGTCTTTACTAATAAATTTTAGATTTCTCTAAAACAATTTCAAATCACTTTTGTTCATGTAAATAGAAAATTTCAATTGTTTTATTTTATTGTAATAGGAGCATTATAAAATATATAGGTAGGTTTTAGAGTTAAGAAACTACAAAATGGTACAGAAAAATACATCAAAAACATCTGAAGCATGTTAAGTTGTAGAACACCTTTGAAATATCTGAAACATAATGGAGCTTCTTTCCAGGCTCTCATTCTCTCACTGCTGAAAAGAGCTCAATGAATAATCTGATCAGGGAATCTATTAATTTTCACTTCCTTGCTTTGTTGGCTCAAGAGGATGGGCAACAAGGGAGGAGTGGTGCCAAGCCAGGGTGGGGGCAGACGAATGTCATTGAATGTAAGTGTGGGGTCTTGCTTAGCATCATCAAAATTGTTAGAACAAATTTGTAAGGTATTGACTAATAAAATGTCAGTGTAAAACTGTGGGACAGCGTATGAGGTGCTCTTAAGTGTGGAAAGTAGCTGATGAAGAGAAAATGTGAAGAACTGCCTAGACTAACAGCTAAAGAGTCTGAAATGATCTGCTCTGCAATAGCGAATATGACTAGAGCTTTTGCATTTATGAGATTTTCTGGCAGTGCTTCTCTGAATAGGGTATGGTATATGCAGTATGTTCTTTGTGTATATCTCTGTCATAGTTAATGAGATTTAATATATGCACACCAAGGGTGTATTATACCTGTAGGTACAGAAAGAATTGCACAGCACTGCAAACATTCCCTAATGTTACCCATCTTTCTTTTGAATCTGCAAGATCAGGCTGTGCAGACAAAAGAGGGAAACATGCCTTTGTTCTTACTCTCAATTTGTGTGTTCACTCTCAGTTTGTATGTTCATTGTAATATAGCACCTTAACACTCATAAAGTAAAAAATGAAGTACTTTTTGCATTTTTAAAAAGTTTTCTTTATGAACATGGAGTAATAGAACTATGTCAATACATGGATATACAACAAGATGATGTGATTTAAAGGCCCAGTGTACAACCCTGGATTTACCTCAGTATTGCACAAGTTCTAGCCCAGTGTTATAGCTCTATAGTTCCTCAATTATGGTAGGCTGGAGAATCTGTCCTTTTAAATATGCTGAAATTTCAGCATTTATTTTTAACTTTTTATTCTGAAGCTGACTGTTCTGAAGTTACAGGCAAACTGGAATTCAGTCTTCTGAAAATGAGTGGATTCCATCCCATTGATTTCAGTTGCTTTGTTTTTGGCAATTGGACCTCTAACATCAATTTCTTACAAAGAAGAACTAAGCTGAATAATGGATGTTGACACCTCTGGTTTTGGCTGTATTCTTGGCCTTGCTGGTAGAAATCTCTCACAGTTAGGAGACTTTTTTTGCTTCCCAAATACATGGATATGGGTGGGTAGGTAGGTACTCCAAATACTTAATCAAAACAGGCTTTTTAGAACTAGCCAGGAGTCGTCACTGAATTCTTACCACACTCAGAACGCAGATACCTGAACTGGGCAACATCTAAGATTAATCTAAAGGAGATTCAAGTACCAGAGGGTATGCTAAAAGTAGATATCTATAGCTGTTCTTTAGAAGAGCTGTGTCTTTAAAACAACCCCAACAAACCAAGAAGTGATGCCATCATAGAAAATGGTGCTGCTACCACATTTTATGTAAATTCCTACTGGTTATAATCTTCATTCTGGGGAATAGGACATTTGCATTAAATTTTATTTCCTACTGCAGCAATGAAGGGTGTCTCCATATGAAGACCTCCTGAAGCATAGTTATTGTGCAGAAAGTAATGCAAATAGCGTAAGGAGGAGGACAGTGCTGACTGCAGCTGCAGGCCATTTTTCTGGGAGGCTTTGTGGGGTCCCACCACAACTTATTTCTATAAAGCCCTAGATGTGCTTTACGGTAGATGTCACTGGGAACAAAGAAAGATATTTATGATATAGTTGGAAACTCGGGCTTCACATTTCATGGAATACAGTAACCACAGGCTACCAAACCATACTTTTAGTCTTATAAATGTGTGTAGGTTTTTTTTTTTTTTTTTTTTTTAAAAGTAGATTAGTTTTGATAGGAGATGGAGTGGCTGCCCCTTTCTCCCAATACATGCAGAGATGGAGCATTGATTGTGGTGATAGTGGAAGATACAGTTAACTTTCCATGTAGAAAGAGCATATGTGGTTCTCTGCTGGTTTATGAAATCTTTTGAGTATTAAACAAAAACTAAGAAATTACTTGCACAACCTGGGCTGGTAACAGCATTACACAGAACTTTCAGTTTGAATTTTATGAATATTGGAAGGCTTCTAGGTAGAAATGTTTTGGCATGAGAAATTTAAATTAGATTTTGAGTTTAATCCAGGTGAAAACAGCAGGGATTGATACCCCTCTTCACTTCCCCTTACAAATGAAGGCAGGGCTAGATCAGCTGCTGGTGTTCGGAGGCTCATCTGGGTGGGTAAAGGGTTCCAGTGTTTCCTTTAAAAAGCTGAGGGAGTAAGTGATTTGTGTGCTTGTGAAGAAAGGAGCTTCTCCAGGTAAGTTCATTGAGGAGTTGTTCTCTTTTAGGAAATAAAAATGTTTGTCCTTGCTCTCTAATGTAGTGATGTGCCTATATATGTATCTTTTATTTATGTATATATACATCTATCTGTTTATTTAAGAGGGTATCACAGGGATAGATAATGGGTGCTGTGTCATGGAGAGCATATCAAGGTGAATTTTCTTGGCTGTAGATCTTGATATACTTGAACTTACTACTTTGACCTACTTGAGAGGCCTAGAGAGTAGAATTTGAGCTTTTTTTGCTGAATAAATGTAGACACAATAGAGAAAAAGAAAGCAGAATTGTATTTTCCTGAAATAAGATTATTTGTGCTATTGATAGCAATTATTGTGGAAACCTGCCTACCTTGTTTCAGAAAAATGTTCAGTTTATTTGTATAATAAGAGTCATATGACTACTAGCACAATGAGTGCTTTCTTCCTCAAAACCTTAGCCTTAAAAACTGTGGTTGAAATTGGACTACTGGGGATGATGTAAATGAGGCCTTTTGTTTTTAAAGTGGAAGGGGAAAAATTACTTGCCACAGTTAGAGTCAACAAACTCGCGGTGCTCTATAATGAGCAAGTTTAATTGTACTTCAGTCCCGCTACTCATATATGCCACTGTTCATGAAATACTAGTAGTTGAAATCACTAAATAGCAACTAATTGTTGAGTTTTTCATCTTAAAATAATCTAATAAGTTGGTGTGGAAAGGATGTAGTAGTTAAAAATGTGAATGTATGATTGGGTAGCTGATTCATTAAAGGTATGTCTGCTGCTGGTTCACATGAAAGGTTTTAAGACAGAATTCATTGAGTAGGATAACTTGGAGTACCTGAGCTGAGCTCTTTCTCCATTTCTTTTGCATCACATAAAAGCAATGAGTTTCATTAGGAAGCACAGGGTGACTGCTGGGTTACAGGACCCTGGATTGTGGTGCCCTTGCAGTGCCAGTGGTTGGGCTCCGAACACGCCTGCAGTTGTGATGGGAACTGTAAAGAAGAAAATCTGTGCTTTGGCAGAGCAGGCCTATGTGACACAGAGCAAATGGACTTTTTATACTCTGTATAAATGGAGAAAATTAATGCTCCATGAAACCAGATAAATCTCAAACTCATGAATGTAACTGAGCCAATGACTGTGGTTTAATACACAGTGCTGTCAGTTAAGACCTGTTCTTCTGCTCTTCTACTGCAGTACTCAGCACTACAAGGAAACTGCTGTTTCTGGCTAACCTTTTGATGAATTCTCTATGTCCCTTATTTCCCAGTGTTCAAAAGATGATTATTCTTGTCTTGTGCTCAGTTCCTGGGAACATACCCAAATTTAGCCAGACACTGGAAAGTGTCTGGGAGTATCAGTTCAAGAGTGAGGTCCTGACTGTAGCCAGCTCAGCGTGCTTGATAACCAGATGACCCCAGTTAGCTACGGAACTGAAGCCAGCTGGGGTTTTCCACTGCCATCAGGAAAGGGAGGAACTGACTGTCAACCTCCCTGAGTCACCCATCTGGAAAACAGGGTTAAAAAGGGTGGTTGAAGAACGAATATTGAAATTATTTTGGAGGTTAAACCTGGCAAGATGATGATTTATTATCAGGATGGCAATCATCACCATTCTGTTGTTAACGCAGCAGCTTTTTATGGAGTTACCTTTTATAGCCGGGGCTTGGATGGTAGTTTCTTTTCTTTTGCTTTTAAGCTGCTTAAGTGTTCCTGCAATATTGAGCTATATTGCACCTCTGGCACTGCCAGATGTGTCAGGATCATTATGACTTTTTGCTGACTTCTGTGTAATATAAATAGAAATACAACAGAGCAGGCATTGGAATAGAACCAGTAACAGAGGCTGTAGCACACTGTTACTGCTACGGTTTGAGGTTAGCTTGTCCCTGGTAGGTGAAGGAGTTCCTGGAAAGAATATAAAATATGAATTATGTAGCAGAGATATTTGTGCAGGGGGAAAAACTGGTATTTTCAGAAAGTTTATCTGACCTTTTGGAGTTCAAGTGAAGTTTATATGTCCAGCTCATAGTCCATAAATTTTAAAGCAGAAAAAACACACATTCTCCTTTTTTTAGTGTAATGAAGACATTCTCCTCTCTTTCAGTGTAATTGTATTGTCAAATGGAAGACTGTTCAAGTAATCAGCAACGTAATTAGGGAAGCTTTTTTGCTCACTCTGTCTTCACTTGAAATACAATCCTTATTTCTAATGCCCTTTGCAGCAGGGGAGTTTTCTTAAAGGAAATTGAGGGGAAAAAAAAAAAACCAAACCAAACCAAAACCCCAAACTTTAATCAACAAGAGAGCCAAGGGAAACAGATACATTATATTTTTATAACTGTCTCAGAGGCAGCTTCAGCTTTCCATTTTTAGCAAATAAAAACCAGGTTATAAGACTTACAAAATGTGTTGCATGCAACTGATCTTTTCTTTCCATTCTCATCCCCCTTTTTATTTGTCCCTTGGGAACTGCAGATTCCCATGCTCTAGGACATCTTATTTATTAAGAGAAGTTAAACTGAGTAGCTGGAGAAGGCTCTACTTTGGAATTATACTGGCATGACTTGTGGAGGTTGGAAGTGAGCAGGCATGCTCCGAAGACTGTTTGATTCCCTCCACTAGGGATTTCTGTTGCATTTTAGGGAAAATTTCTTAGCTTTAGCATACTATGATTTATTTATTTCTAGACACTGTTAGCTATGTTTTTCTGCATATAAGATACTTGAGACTTATACTTGGAGCTGTTGATAAACAAGGAGGACTAGGAGTTTGAAAGAAAACAGGCAATTTTTGAGAGGAGGATATTGCTAATGAAAGAACAAGTTTCCATTTTTGCAGCCCTTGAAAAAAATATGGTAATAGAAACCAGTAGTGTGCTTGGAAACATGTGTGACTGGAGCTGTAAAACTTTTCCAGGGTTGTGCTCAAGAAGGTGAGCAGTTTATAAGCTAGAAAAAAGCACAGACCTTGAGACAGCCCTATAGGCTACATGTGATTATTAGTAGCTGAGAGTAAGGACTCCAATGTGTCCTGTGCTGGATGTGTGATCTGCGCAGGGCTGCATCCATGTGAAGTAGAATAGCCACTCTCCAAAGGCTTAGTTATATCAGACAAGTAATTTTACCCAGCAGCAAGGTGTGTAAGATCATGCCGGCCTTTAAGCCTGTTGATTTTCAGTGGCGCCATTCATAAGCATATGCCTAATTTTTCTGAGTGCAGCTAGATTGTTGTTTCTACTTATTTCATGACAGCTTTGACATACTTTTTTTCAACAGAGATTGAAAAACTATTGATTTACAATTTTGAGCAGATTAGATGAGGTGATGGGAGGAAGTATCTTAAATATATTAACGTACAGAAAATAGATGGCTGTTTTTACAAGAATGAAAAGCAGCAACCCTTATTATACTTTTTATAGTATCCTGCATAAGGTTTTATTTAATAGTTTATCATAAATTTTCATTGTCTTCTGTCTTTATCAGGTAAAACCAGATTCTCCTTCATCCTGGTTGCTTTTTTTATTTCAGCTCTCTGTAATCTTTGTACTAGGAATGCAGAGTAGGTGGGAATTAGTGGCTGGTTGTGCTAACATTGCAACCTGATCTTATTTATAAGTTATGTAGAATTTTATTTGGAAGAACCACCATTTGCCCAAAACATACACATTTTTAATGACTATCAGTGTGAAACCTTTTGATTATATCTCATAAATACGCTGAAAATCCTTTTGAAGAATGTGGACTAAATTTTTACTTCGGCTAGAACAAATGGCAAAAAAAGAAATATTTCAGAATTTATACAAATTTTTAAATGAAACTTAAGGCACAAAAATAACATTTTA
>WEKW01023677.1:12181-31149 GCA_013389905.1 Sula dactylatra | reverse complement strand
TTTCAACCCTGAGGACAGATTGACACCTCGCATTAGAAACTGAAGCACCTGCCTTTAATTTTTCAGCGGAACTCTTTTTGTATTTGTTTGCAGACACACATGGGTTTCTGTGTCTTTGTCAATAGACAGTCAGCAAATTTGTATTTGATCTGAGGTGTATTACTGAAAGATGGGGGTGTGGTGGGAAGGTTGCCAGGAATATACTAAAAACATTTCTGAAAACAAGTTTTCAAGCTTGTGTTTTCTGGTGTCAGGACATACATAGTTCCTTTGAATGCATGTCAGAAGTTCAACGCACCAGATAACCCTTTGAGAAGTTTGGATGCTAGCAACCATGGCAAAGAAAATATTGAAATGAATGTGTGAGGTGAGATGTTTGCATACTGAAATATGTTACTGGTTTGAGGTTATTACAGTACTGTTATTTCACTTCTGTGATAATACTTACCACCTAGCTCATGAAAAATTCATGAGCTTGGCTTGCGTGATGGGTTTCACTTAAACGCTTGTAAGAATGTCAGAAAGCTACTTACTTAGCGGGGGGAAGCATGAGTTTTCTAAATAAAGACTGACTTCTTTGTTAGTGAGTGCATGCAGAGCTGTGGAGGAACCATTTTAAAGTTCATGCCCTCTCTTACCACGTTGGAATATTTCATTGCATTGTTATGTTGCAAAGTGAGTCTTGTGCATGACTCGTCCCATTCGGACGAGATAAAAATTTTACGCAGTTTAATTTATATAGTTACATCGAGGCAAAAATGTATCCTTTCCTCATGGGGTTCGTGATCCATCTTACAATCAGGACACATGTCTAATGGTGTGCAGAACCTGTTGTAAAGCATTTATGAAAGTTTTATAACAGTAAAAAGAAAAAAAGAGCATAATTAATTACCCAAAGTTATTATATGGTATTATTTAAAGTAACAATCCAGATATTTTATTATCTTTCTTTTCCTTTAGAAAATGTTATTCGAGAAATAAGTGAGACATTCCTTAACTGAGGCTTATGAGATTGTGTGTAATCTTTCCAATAGTACACAATGTAGGTGAGCACAGTAAGTAATTGCGTAGGCTGGAAGTAACTGGAAAATGTGACGATAATGACAGTGCTTGCGGTAATAGGTAAAATCTCATGCTTACGATTCAGGCTGGGGAAATAACATTTTTAACAAACCCATGATTTTCCATTGTATTGCGTTAAATTTTTTAAAAATTTCTTCTTTCCTCCATGCTTCCTTTGCATATTTCCTATTAAGATTCATGTGAAATTTGCATGCTTAAGTGTTTACATCATTTGAACCCTGCTTTTGATTTTAGCTTCACTTGCAAATATTGGTGATAGGTGTGCAGTCTTGGAAAACTACAGATTATTAGCTCTTCACCCATACTGTGTATAGCAGATTGCCAATAAGTGGAATTATGCAGTGAGATGGAGTTAATTGGTGGGTATCCTAAATGTGCAGACTCTGACTTGCTTGTCAGGGACTGCAAAGTTCAATGTCTGTGGCTGCTACAGATAGAACACTGTATTTCAGTTAAACCTGGACTGTGACCTACTAATTACACGCATCATAGTAGCTGGATTACTAGCTACTTTTAGGTTCAGATAGTGATAAGCATTTAAAACACTGCAGAGATTAAAGAATTGCTGCAATTGTATAGACCAAATATGTATGGTTGAAGAGAAAGAAAATTCTCATGAAATCAGTCCGAATTCCATGATAGCAGTTTTGGTTCCTTTAATGCAGAGGAAAAACGTAACAGCATCTGCAGCTGACTGCAAATCTGTTCTCGTTAGTGTGCCTTGGGAGGCTACGTAACAGTGGTTGGTATAGAAGGCTTCAAAGATCTGCTGATACATTAATTACACATTTGCTCTGGTGAAGGAGATGGCACAACTACAACGTAATAATGGGTCTACAAAAAGCATTTGTGAGCACTGTGACCTTAATTAGCTGCTGCCATGCTGGTGGAAGAGTCTGTATTTAGCTTGAAATACTGACATGATGTAATCATGGAGGGGTTGTAGAAAGCCCACTGTACCGTGTCAAGCTACTGCATAGCTGTAACAGCTTGTGAAGAGACGTGTCACTGCATGGATGGGAAAGCTGGGTGCTGAGCAGACTTGGCCTCAAGTGGAGTGAACTCTTGGCATAGTGACAAACTGCTGCATTGGATCAGTAATGTGGGCAATAATGGAAAAAAATAGGAACTGTGTTCTGGTCAAAAGCTGGCAGAGTGGAATTAAGGCCCAGAAGACAGACATATCTGTGTTATCTTAAAGGCAGCTGAAAGATGTGGGCATTTTTTACATAGAGCTCCAGATGTGAACCCACCTTGTACTAAAACATCTTCAAAAGATCACTGGGACTTCGCTTCATTGTCAGAATTTATTGTTATTAAGGTTTTTAAATGTAAGAGAAGTGCCACAGAACATATTGTTATGCCAAAATTTATTTCCTTGCTCATCTGTAGTCATTCTGAGGGAGGGCTGGTTATGGCTTTTCCTTTGGTCAAACTTGGTAGTATTGTAAATCTCGCAGTTACTGTTTGTTTCTTTTCCTACAGTTTGTGAGCGGACAGCTAAATACTTTTTTGCAAGTTTGTTGATATTTTTCTTTTTTGCTTCTTTTGCCAAGCTTACGTAATTCTGTGCCTTCATTTTGCTTTGCATTTCTTTTGCAGATGACTTTCTACTTAACTGTCTTCATCTTTCTACTCTTACTGAACACTTCATTTATCTTTTCTTACCTTGCTTTCTTTGGAAGGTCTGTTTTAACTGCCCTTTCTTGTTTTCTGATGGTATTATAATACTCCCCCACCTTGTTTTCTCCTCCTTCATGTGTTGCTGTTAGAAGTTGCACTCTCATGTTTTTCCCCCTTGTCATGGTTTAGCTGGGATAGTTAATTTTCTTCACTGTAGCTGGTATAGTGCTGTGTTCTAGAATTGGTATGAAAATAATGTGATAACACACTGATGTTTTAGTTGTTGCCAGGTAGTGCTAACACTAGTCAAGGACTTTTGCAGCTTCCCATGCTCTGCCGGGTGCACAAGAAGCCGGGAGGGGAGGGGATACAACCAAGAGAGCTGATCTGAATTGGCCAAAGGGTATTCCATATCGTGTGACATCATGCCCAGTATATTAACTGGGGGGAGTTGGACGGGGGAAGGAGCGATCGCGGCTCAGGGACTGGCGGTGTCGGTCAGCGGGTGGTGAGCGGTTGCAGCACTTGTGGTTTTTTTTCCCCTTTCCTTCTTTTCCCTGGGTTTCGTTTCTCTCTCTCGTTATTTCTTTTTATTATATTATCATTATCATTATTATTATCATTACCATTACTACTCTTACTATTTTATTTTCATTATTAAACTGTTCTTATCTCAACCCACGAGTTTTCTTGCTTTTGCTCCTCCGATTCTCTCCCCCATCCCACAAGGGTGGGGGGAGTGAGCGAGTGGCTGTGTGGTGCTCAGTTGCTGTCTGGGGCTAAACCACAACACCCCTTCAAGCTATACTTTAATAATCTGGAGCAACAGATTGGGGCACTGGCAGGAATCTTGTAGGCACTCTGCAGGGAGGAGCATATTTAAAAAATGAGTTCTGTTCATTCCAGCTTCCTGTTGACACAAATTATTGAAGCTATGCTAATAGGCAGACACAACCACACGGATGAGTTTCAATATTGTGTCAAAGTATCTTCTGGTGAATGAATAACAAATGAAATTAACGTGCGCAAGAAGAAAAGACTTTTGAAAACCTATTTACTGTAAATCTATGAGACTCTTCAATGCTATTCCATGTCTGTTTCAGAGAAAGAAATTATAAATTTCTTACCGAATATTTATTGCTCTGTAAGAAAAGTCTGTACTAATTGCCAAAAATAAGATTTGTACAATAATGCTGAACAGTGGGCTAGAATTTGGCTGGTTATTGCACTTCTCTATATGCCAGAGGGGATCTTGCTAAGGTCAAGGCTAAAGAATGCACACTTGCAATCTGGCTTCAACTCAGGTAGTAAAGACATTTAGGGATTATAAATCTTCAAAATGTTAAGACCTCTACTTTAGTCAGTGGCTATAGTTTTATATATTTCATTAGATGAAACCTGGAGCCAGCACTGAACTTTCTTGTTTTTTCAACCATTCTGGCAAGGTTGATCTACTTGATAGATAAGGACGGGGACGCTGGGCAGCCAGAGCCCACCCAAACAGGTTGTTTAATGGCCTTTTCCTACCCCTATACTTTAGGAAGCTACTGTAGCAAGAGCAGTTCCTTTCTGTCACTTCAGGACTGGAAGCCAGGTGCTGTCCATCTCTTTCTCAAGCAGTGAAGAGTTACTTTCTTAGGCACTGGACGCAATCGCATGGGTGGTAAAGTTTGAACAGCTTCATGTGCTAATGTGTGGCAATCTCCATAACAAATTCAATTTGCCTATTTGCAAACATTTACATGAATGGTAGAGGTCTTTCTAAAATCAGTTTTGTGGCTTTTATTCATATGAAGGGTATTGGATTTACAGCATAGTGAAAGCAGATGTCTGAGTATCTACAGGGCACCCAGAGAATAAACTGTCCACATGTGCTATTCTTTTAGCACTGATCTGAGCAGAACTTTAAGCATAAAAAAATGTAGTTTAATTCTCTGTCAGCCAATGAAGATTTTGGCCTCTTTGCTCAGTCTGCCAGTTAAAGCAAAACATGTTGATGGATTTGCAGCATGAGAGCTGAAAGTAAATTCACCAAATAGTGTCAGAAGGAAGGTGAAAACATTTTAAGCTTTTTGGTCAAAAGATAATTTACTAGCAAGTATTAACATTAAATTAGAGTGAAGTTCATAAATAATTATTCATTTAACTGTGTAACAAAGAAATCAAAATACATTAAACCTAGCAGTATGTTTTCCTTTTCATACCTTTTTATAGAGCTATTTTAAGTTTAATCTATTCTTACAATAGAAAGGGAGTATTACAGTCTTGCTAAATAATTTTGCTTTTCTAGAATATGTAAGCTCACTTGAAATTCCTTGAAAAAAGCAGAGACTCTTAAATAATTAATATACCTCAGTGGGGTAATGAGTTGTTTTCTGTTCCATACAGCAAGTAATTCTTACAGCTTTCATCAATCTTTGCTTGAACTATGAGGTACTTTATATCAACTGAGTGTGTGTGTGTGTATATATATATATATATATATATATATATATATTTTGCTCTGACCAGCATTTACTGCCATGAGGCCAATTTAATGCAAAGGTAGAGTCAAATTCTTTTTTTTTTTACTGCATTCTTGAATTTTGTGTTCGGTTGTTGTCACTTTGCCCATTTTTCTCCCCACTAAAGAGTAGTAGTGGGAGCTCTTGACATCCATTACTGACTTTCATTGCATTGAACATTTCTAGTGGCAGAAAATTGAAACAGACTTTTAACCATTTCTTAGCTTCTACTGAAAGAAACTATATTTAAATAAAGGCTGTAGTATTAATCTGAAAACCAGGACTGTAAAGCTGTGGTTCATATTCTTTGTATTATCTGCTGTTCCTGCTATGATACTGAAATTCAAAACTGTCTTTTGTGCTTGCTAAAATCAAATATCCATAATTGAAGGCCAGATTATGAAAATTAAGTTTGATTTCTTGTTCAATCTTAATATTTAATTAAAAAGGAAACCTGTGTGTTATATTCCTCATGAAAGTACCTAAGAAGAAAATTTTTTTCTAACCAAAATCTACATAGAGATTAGATTGGCTTCTTTTATATAGGACCACAGTGACTCAGTGATGAGGAGAATCTGCGGGCTAGACTACTCTTCCTGAAAAAGGAGTTTGTCACCCATCCACGAAAATCCCTCGCATTGTGCTGGCTCCCCCATCGCAATCGCTACTCCATCCTGTCCCCTCTCTCCCTCTACACAAGCATTGTTTTCCCACATAATCTTCAAATCTCCCACCAGTGCTGCTGTTGCCATCTGATTTCTTTGCTGTCATTTCTTTATGTTTAGCTTCTATTCTAATCTCCAGTTCATATGTGAAATGGATGCAAAGTGTACTTGTCCTTGTTTCTTTTATGAGGTGTAGTAACTAGAATACCTCTTCTGTGAAGTAGCTTCTTTAGTTTATGGTGCAGTTTAAAATGCTATGAAGTATTGCACTGTTTGGATGCTGGCCACCTCAGAGAAGTCCTCTGACTTTCTGTGCTGGGCTTAAAAGAGAGTATTTTGGCTGGTCTTGTCTGGGGAATGGCATTCTACCATTGAGCTTTGTCAGTGGATCATTTGAGAAAAATTTTTTCAGATTTCCTTATCTTGCTGAAATGAGGGAAACATCTCAGGACAGAAAAGTCCATGTAGGTAAGAAGCCCAGTTTGACTGAGTTTGAATTCTGTGAACAAAGTTGTAGATGCACATGATTGCATCTATGTACAATTTAAGAAAAAGAAAAAATAATGTATTTTAACCATATATTTAGCTTTAAAAGGGGAATTACTTCTTTCTTCAATGGTTAAGTACATAAATAATGCTTTGTTTCTGAAGATAACTTCATACAGACATACTTGAACACCTGCACAAAATTTCATTAACTACAAGACTCCCTAACAAGGAGGGCTGTATCTGCAAAACCCAGTTTGCGTTAAAAGGCAGATTTCCTCCTCTACTGTGAAGTTTCATTGAATTCAGTATTTTTATAAAAACTTACTATTTTAACGGGAAAGTCTCGGGATCTTAGTATCTCTAAAAAAACCCACAAAACAATAAAATCTCTTTTTATTGCAGTGAGCCTCAAACCCTTCTGCGAAGTACTTAAACACATGCCCAAGTCCCATTAAAATAAACAGGTGCAGAAATGTTTCCTTGAACAGGACACTGAACTCGATGTTCCCATAATAGTGGAATAAACTGCACATTCTCATTGCTGCCAAGTGCACCCAAGAAGGACTCCTCATAGCTTTTATTTGAATGACTCAGTTCTATAAACTTCTTTTTTCCCTCTGTAACTTTTCATTCTGAAACAAAAAGTTCCAGAAGGCTTCTTCATCTAGGCCTCATGGTACTAATTTTCACTAATTCTTTTCTAAAAAACATGTCTTGATCTGTTTTCTAACTTTTATGCTCATTGCTATTTTTCCTTCATTTTAATCCACGTCTTCCTTAAATCTCACTTTCCTCACTGTTTACACATTTTGTCACCGCCTCTTTCATTAGTCAAGGTGCTTCTCATTGCCAGATGCCTTGCTACCCAACTTTGCAAGCCAAGATGAAATGTTATGTTTCTGATTGTGATCCTCTTCTAGGTTGGTTTGTTTTTTTTTAATCCTCCTTTTCTAACTGTTGTAGAAAACTTTTTTTTTTGTCCTCTCATGGATGCACTCTGATAATTTGTAAGCAAGAGCTCTGCATGCAGTTCTTCCAAGGGCATGAGGTTTTTATTTAAGGCTTTTTTTTTCTTTTGCATCCTGTAGAAATTCTTAATGTCTCATCAGACATAATTGTGATGTGAAAATATTCCAGAAGTTAATTCCAGCAGTGATTAGCAATTGGAGAGATGTGCTTCTCAAAGGCAATAAAGGCTGCAGTACTCGTGCTGCAGGAGAGGTGCAGAAGCCAAATATATCCCTTTGGAAATCCTGGGTAACATGGAGCAGAGACACCCAAATGGTTCTGGAAAGGATCAGCACAATCCACACAGGCTTAGTAGCTCCATCTCAGTAGATGCAGACAAGCACCCCAGAGGGTAAGGAGGGAGGTGGAGATAAAGAAGGTGAGGAAGTATCAGCTGAAGTCAAAGGTGGAAGGAGGAGATGCTGCTAGTCCCAGAGTGATGGGTCAAGCAGCAGGATTTGAATAAAAAAATGCAGTGGGGGTTTGCAGCTCAGCTTGGTGAGGCAGAGAGCATCACCATGCTCTCGTGTGGCTGGGCTGCAAAAGGGTTAGGAAACAGCTCATCATGTTATAAAACTATGACTTGAATTATGATGCAAGGTTTATATAAGTTATCTTTCCATTCCTAGTCCAACTGTATTGTCTTTGGCTTTGCATCATAATAATGGAAAAATGCTGGAGGAACATCAAGTTCTTTTGTCAGTTCCCATCTTTTCTGTATTCTGTTAATGTGCCCAAACTGATTTGTAGGCGATGTTTCATTGTTCAGTTGCCATGTCAAACTTTGAATTGACTTTGAAAGTTTGCATACTTTCATTAAGTTGTCTGTCAGCTCTTGCTGACAGAAAGAGGCACATAAGCTACAGTCAACAGTATGTTCCCCTTGATTCTCATATTAGGTATCAAAAAGCAAATCAAATGTGTATGTACTCAGCCTTCTGGAAAAATATTTAATGTTTACTAAAGCATAATAGAAGAAATGTAGGCCAAATGCAACAAAGAACAAATATTGTGAAGAGCATAAAAAGAGTAATACAGATAATTCCTGGGTAATAGTAATTTAAAAAAAAAAAAAATCAAAACCCATAAAGAGAAATACAGAAACTGTGTTCAAAATACCGGCATAGTGAAAAATCTCAGTTAAAGTAAATTGACTCCCACAGAGTCAATGGCAAATGTACCTTCTCAGCCCCTTCCACACAACTGCTTAATTTTTTCTCCCTCTGAAGGGTCTGTAATGTTTGTGTCTCAATCTGTTGGCCACCAAGGACCCCCGATATGTGTGTTCTAATGGTACTTAGTCTGTGCTTTTGAACATCTCTTACAAAGCAATAATGTTTTTCTGGAATGACCAGCCACATTTCCAAGCCTCAGGCTAAAAATAGAAAATTTAGCCTAAAAATGGACTTCAGGACATTTTTCACAGTGCTATCTGAAGAGGATAAAAAAGTCAATATGTCATCATCTTTTTGAGTTTCCTGTAATAGAAATGTAACATAAAACAGCCTATAATGTAAAACAACTCATCTTTCAGATTCATAACCTACAGACCCTACAAGAGACCTCTGCAGGTCCCTATAGGGAGAAGAAAGCTTTCCTTTGTGTATTGGATCAGAAACTCCAATTGCTGAGGCCCCCATCTGCGCTCACATGTGATGATATAGATATTCAGGCATAATTTACTGTAGTGAGCATTTCACAGAGAAATATTAGGGACCTCTACTGCATTTCCATGGAAAGCTGTCTTTCATCAAGTCTTAGTCTTACAAAGGAATGATTTAAGTATACAGTAGGATGAAACTTTTACTCTGTCTAAATGTTTGAACAGCGTAACAACCTGATTTTTAAGCTGTTTTGCATCATCTGCTTTTAATTAATATGTGTTCGAGAAACCTGGCAGCAATACTGAATATTCAGATCATATTAGAAACTTAGAAATTTTATTTTACTAATTTCACCCACAAACATGATACACATTTAATACATTTGGTAAAAGGCAAATTTATATATGGAAATTGAGAAGTAAACTGGTATTACATTATATTTCTTCACTCTGTAGGTGCGCCCACACCTTAGAGCAAAGTTAAATCTCAGCTAAAAGCACCGGTTTTTTGTTACAGAGGGATTAAAAAATTGTTCACCTATCAAGGTTTTACTGTTTCTCTAGTCCTAGAGAATGCCTACTCATCTGGTTTGGTGAAACAGGCTAACCAGAGAATTTTGTGATCATTTTAGTTGTTACCGTGAAGTATTAGATGGCTGGTTGGAGTTCTTGCACTGTCAGTCGAAGCAAGCTTTAACTTGTAAAGAACACAGATAACAAATACTCACGATAAAGGAAACTCTTGGGCAGAAAAGGTTTTATAATACACAGTTCAGTGGTACCTCCCTGATAGGGAGCAACTGTACAGGCCAATGTCAAGTAGTTTGTTGCATGAAAATCTTACTCAACATACCAGGAGATTCTCCACTGGAATGGACAATTATACATATCCTTCAGTCTGGCAAGAGTGATTAGAAGCTTGCTGGAATTAAAGGTAACACAAAGCACCATCTGGAGTAATTAATTTTAAATATCGTATCTAATTATCTTCAAGGAAGAAGTTTGTGCAATTTGTTCAGGAAAAAATCTGAGCATTTCAGGGATGACGTGTAATTAAGCACGTTTTTACTCATCTAAAGTGATAAGCAAAGTCATTATTCAGTCTTTATTAGTAAGACCAGTTGTTGTCTGAGTACCCAGCCCCCTGAGCTGGAAGACAGGGACAGAGAGCAGAATGAAGCCCCCATAATCCACGGGGAAATGGTTAGCGACCTGCTCCACCACTGCTACACCACTTAAACAGACACAAGTCTATGGGGCCGGATGGGATCCACCCAAGAGTACTGAGGGAGCTGGCGGAAGTGCTCATCAAGCCCCTTTCAATGCTTTATCAGCAGTCCTGGCTAACCAGGGAGGTCCCAGTTGACTGGAAGTTAGCAAAAGTGATGCCCATCTACAAGAAGGGCTGGAAGGAGGATCCAGGGAACTACGGGCCTGTCAGTCTGACCTTGGTGCCAGGGAAGGTTATGGAGCAGGTCATCTTGAGTGCCATCACACAGCATGTACAGGACACCCATGTGATCAGGCCTAGTTGGCATGGGCTTATGAAAGGCAGGTCCTGCTTGACTAACCTGATCTCTTTTTATGACAAGGTTACCTGCCTAGTGTATGAGGGAAAGGCTGTCAGTGTTGTCTGCCTAGAGTTTAGTAAAGCCTTTGACACCATTTCCCACAGCATTCTCTTGGAGAACCTGGCTGCTCATGGCTTGAATGGGTGTACTCTTTGCTGGGTAAAAAACTGGCTGGATGGCTATGCCCAAAGAGTTGTAGAGTTCAGTCCAGTTGGTGGTCGGTCACAAGTGGTGTTCCCAAGGGCTCAGTGTTGGGGCCAGTTCTGTTTAATTTCTTTATCAATGATATGGATGAGGGGTTCGAGTGCACCTTCAGTAAGTTTGCAGGCGACACCAAGTTGGGTGGGAGTGTTGATCAGCTGGGGGGGTAGGAAGGCTCTGCAGAGGGATCTGGACAGGCTGGATGGATGGGCCGAGGCCAACTGCTTGAGGTTCAGTGAGACTCAGTGTTGGGTCCTACAGCTGGGTCACAACAACCCCATGCAATGCTAAAGGTTTGGGGAACAGTGGCTGGAAAGCTGCCTGGCGGAGAAGTACCTGGGGGTGTTGGTCAACAGCTGGCTGAATATGAGCCATTAGTGTGCTAGGTAGCCAAGAAGGCCAATAGCATCGGGCTTGTATCAGCAATAGTGTGGCCAGCAGGAGTAGGGAAATGCTTGCCCCATGTACTTGGCACTGGTGAGGCCGGATCTTGAATACTGTGTTCAGTTTTGGGCCCCTGATGACAAGAAAGGCACTGAGGTGCTGGCGTGTGTCTNGGGGTGTTGGTCAACAGCTGGCTGAATATGAGCCATTAGTGTGCTAGGTAGCCAAGAAGGCCAATAGCATCGGGCTTGTATCAGCAATAGTGTGGCCAGCAGGAGTAGGGAAATGCTTGCCCCATGTACTTGGCACTGGTGAGGCCGGATCTTGAATACTGTGTTCAGTTTTGGGCCCCTGATGACAAGAAAGGCACTGAGGTGCTGGCGTGTGTCTAAAGAAGGGCAATGAAGCTGGTGAAGGGTCTAGAGCACCGGTCTTATGAGGTGCAGCTGAGGGAGGTTGTTTAGCCTGGAGAAGAGGAGGCTGAGGGGAGATCTTATCACTCTCTACAACTACCTGAAAGGAGGTTGTAGTGGGATGGGTGCTGTTATCTTCTCCCAAGTTACTAGTGATAGGACAAGAGAAAATGGCCTCAAGTTTAGATTAGTGGTAGGTTTAGATTGGATGTTAGGAAAAATGTCTTCTCTGAAAGGGTTGTCAAGCATTGTACCAGGCTGCCCGGGGAAGTGGTTGAGTTACCATCCCTGGAGGTATTGAAAAGACGTGGATGTGGTGCTGAGGGACATGGTTTAGTGGTGGACTTGGCAGTGCTAGGTTAGTGGTTGGACTTGATGGTCTTATGGGTCTTTTCTAAGCTAAACAATTCTGTGATTCTAAGTTAGCAAAGTGATTTTTTGTAACTGCACTGCTTGATTACAGCAGTCTATGAAGTCAAATTTGTAGTGTTCCATTCTTAGTTTAATGAACCCCCATAAAGCTTTTATATGAAATCAAAGGGAATAATTGTCTTTTTTGACTAAGTATTTCTTATCTGTATCATACATTGTTGAAGAGAAAAAGTACACCTGGTGCTTTCCTGTTCTTTTATGGAGGAACAATCTGTAGGCCTAGATGTGAAAGCATTTAGTCCTTAGTAGAAAAGATAAGAGCTGACATTGCAAAGAATGTTATAAAATCCCACTATTTTTCTTTAAAAAAAAAAAAAAAATCTGAAACCCATAAACCTATGTACCTGAGAATATCTCTGTTCGAGCTGAAGATGCAAAATTTGAAAATGAGAATTAAATTCAGCTAGCTAAAATAAGAGCTTAAAGGACTTTTTTTCACTTTGTTGTTTTTTCTTAAGATGTTGCAAAGACTCCTGCTGAAATACTAAGCTCTAAGAGTTTCTTTTTTTAGATGTTAAAATCTCCCAGCATTTTCAGCATCCATGTAAAATACTTTAATTAAATATAGAGTGGCTTTATCAGTATTCTCTATTTCATGAACATCCCATATCTGTAAACATTCAGCATTGTATTAGATAATATTTCAGTAGTTTATAATCTAAAAAGATTATGCTCTTGCCCAGTGAAAAGTTTGATAAAACTGTGATTTAAAGGTGTAATTTAAGCTCGTATTAGCTAGCCCAGTAAAACAAAACATTTTCAAAACTCTAATCAAGGCACTGCATTAATATGGTCTTTTTTTGTCTTTTTTTTTTTTTATAAAGTCTAAAAAATGTCAAATCAAATTTAGTATAGTTTCTAGCAGACCTTTAAAACCTGGTGTAGATAGAAAAGCGGGCAAGGTGGTATTCTATATTCAGCCTGTTTGTAAGCTTTGTATATCTTCTAAACTGTCCAGATAAAACAGGATTTTCAAAATTGGTCTTTTGCTTCAGTCTGTATGACTGATGTTTGGTTGGTTCAGCTGCTCAAAAGGAAAATATAAAAAAGGTATAGTCCAGATCACACTTACAAATTGATAGAAGTTCATTAAAACATAAATGAAATTCTTTTTCATAAACTGCCCAGTAGGAATCGGGGAAAATAAGAAATATTTATAGCAGTTCAAGGATGTACAGTTACAATGCCAAAATTTTATGTAAATTTGGGCTGAATTTATCAAGTTGCTTTTTGGGGGGAGAAAAGTTTGACAAGAGATTCCTCAAATTGCAGACACACAGGTGTGGCAGTGTCCCAGTAGAGGCAAAGGATAAATCATTCCCCCCAACTGTGGGAAATCTGAGTTATTTCTCTCCTCTCCATCAGGAAATTTAAACCTACTTTTCCTACATGCTATTTCGTAGCATGATTGATACTATTTTGTTTTAAGTAAACAAACGTTTGCTAGTACTAATCTTAATTGTAGCTCTCTTACCTCTTGAGTGAACGCCACAACCCCTACAAATAGTACCAGTTTCTCACTGTCTTTTACTTGCTTTCAGTGAAAATGGAATAAAAATAAAGAAGGAATCACAGGAAATACAGTTTTGATTTTTTAAAAGGTTTTTACTTAAAGATAGGTAAATAGATTTATTTTAACAACAATTATTTGGCAAAAATCATGTATTTAATAGGCAGTATTAGCTTACAAAATTTTGAATTTGAATCTTGGATAAGAACAGAAATAAATATTAAGTTGCCAGGAATTCTCTTTGCAACCCACCTTATTTTGGTAGCTGTGATAATATTTCCTTTCCTTGAGGTCTGTTTTGTGCAGCAAGCTATCCGACTAGAATTTCTTAAGCTTTTGGTGAAAACAAGTCATCGTTAAGGTATTTTCCACTGGACTTCAAAAATTAAGTATGTGTTTTACCAAACCTAAGTAAACACTACTAAATTAAACAAATTCTCTATGCCAGCTGGAAATGCGATACAAAGCTTTCGTCATTTTTTCCCCCCTTTAAACAGTTTTTACTATCCCTGCACCCTAAATTGCATTAACATTTTATCTAACTACATTATGGACAGAGTTCTTCTGTTCTTTGCTTTTTTTCCTTTTTGTAACCAGCAAATCCCACTATTGAAACTGTTGTGCTAAGCTGTTTATGTGTCATGTTGGCATAATGACAATTAAACACATCACAGGCGTGTACAAGCCAGAGCTTTGGAGTCTTGAAACAATAGTGGTCTTCTGACTGCCAAAGTCATCTTGCTCCCTAGAAACCTCACTTGCTAAGCTATGATTTCAAGAGTGGTTTAGTTTTTGAACTGTTACAACAGAAGAGTTGATCTGTTCACTAAAGAACAGCCCTGAAATACCTTTCTATTTAATAAAGAATTCTTTGTCTTTTTATGTTTAAATGTTGTTTTGCTTTCTGTTAAGTTACAACAGTCCAGTGTGTAGATAGACTGGATATGTCAGAGAAAGGGCCCAGAAAGAAAACATTAATAGAAATGGCAGTAACATGTAGTTGTTCAAATGACCAACATCTTTGTTGGTTGTGGAAGAATGGCCATGTGGCTATGGTACATGGCTAGAGCCTAGGAAATTAAAATTCCTTGTTTGTTCTTCACCTGACTGGTTACATATGACATAATTATTGCTTTTCTGTGTTTGCCAGTTTTGCAAAATTGCATTTCAGTGTCAGTGAGGTACCAGAGGCTAAATTAATGTGAAATACGTCTGATCTTTGATTAAAGATGGTAGAAAATGCAAAATTACTATTATTTTATTATCACAAAATCAGCTTAAAATATATAGACTATGAAGTATCTGAAAACCAGTATTCCAGTGTATTATGTTTTCTGTACACATGAAGACTTAACTCTTAGAGGTATTTACAGATCTACAGATCTTTGTTGATCTGTATATGAAGTCATAGATTGGATGGATTAAAAAGGTGTGCGTATGAGAGATGAGGAGGGAGAAAGTGTATAATGTGTATGCGTATTTGCTCAGTTTATGAAATGCAGAAGGCAAGAAGTAAAATGACAGTGTGAGATCATTTTGGTAGAATGTGGTTTCTCCTCTAAGCTTTTTGTTTTGTTTTCCTTTATTTTACAGTTTGCCCAGCTGGTGTCTGTCTACAAAACTTTGGGTCCAGAAAAGTTCCCTTTAATTGAGCAAACATTCTATCCAAATCACAAGGAAATGGTACGTGCAAATACCAATACTAAATTTACTTACTGTCTCTGTAAAACAGGAACTGTAAACACACAATTCATTTCCCCCATTTACTGTCTATTTTAAAAGCCATTTTGGAAGCTTTCAGAGGCATGAGACTGGGTGACCACTTGAAAGCATTGTGATGGTTAACTGGAAGATTTTCAGATGTGGAGGTAGTAATTTTTCAGCTAACCAACTTCAGATCTTAAAGAGATTAAATGCTTATAAAGACACTGAACAACTATTAAAGTGCAAGAGTTACTTTTATGGTTTGTTTTCAACCTAGTCCTTTATGGTATTTTCAATGTGTTTATTATCTTTGTAGATGATGCACAAGGCTATGTGCCTGTCAGTGTAGAACTTCGAACTCATCTAAAATCAGGGTGGTTGTGACCTGTGATCTTCATGTACCTGAGTTGACATTGGTTCCCAGTCCTTTACAGACATAAATGCATTCATAAAAATAACACTTATGACCTCTACTCATGACGTGTCTTATGCTGCAGACATTTTTTTCTTACTTTTCTTATGGTTGCTAAACAGAAATTCTTTCCTGAGTATATTTTTCTAGAGGAAATAATTTCAGCACTGAGAGAAACTGGAGGAAGGCTATTTGCTGATTGAATAGACTAGCAGAGAAGCATCAATTATTTTTAGAATGTAATCCATGCAGCATGTGTCACACAGCTGTGATTCAAGTACCATTTTAAGGTCATGATAAATATGTTAGCTGTTTATGTAAGGTCCCCAAGCTGTAATTGCTATGTGTCTGTCTTAAGAAACTGGCTAGCACTTCGTTATCGTAGGTGGCATCTAAGATAAGCCTCAGTGACAGCAGTTGACTAAGATTTCTTCTGAACTCTTCTTTCTCCCATGTCTTGTCTCATCTTTTGGTAATAAACTCACTATGGTGCAGTTCTGCTGTATTTTTTTGATGTATTGCAAGAGTGGCAGGATGGCTCTTCATACTGCTTTCCCAGTTCTGTCTGGTTTCTTTGGACTATTAACTCACAGATGTTTCCACTTCTCTTGTCACATACGACACTTCTGAAAACAGCTTTCACCACAGCTACATATTTAGTAAATTTGCTACACAGAAGTTTTGTAGAGCCAAAGGAGAATGGTACTGATCTGGAGCAGCTGATCTAAATATTGTCCCAGACAATCAAATCTTTTCAGAATGGAAGGGGTTTTGTTGATGAATTTATCAGGAAAATATACAACTTTATAAATTATATTTTTTTTATGGAAAGGAAGTGTTTTATGCCTTGGGGTTTCATTCATAACAGGTGGAGAAGCAGAATCACATCTCATGTTTTGCAATATGCTTTTTTAAGTGGCAGTAAGTTTTATATCTCTCTATTTTCCTGAGAATGGCCAGGATTAAAGCTGATTTATAATTTTCTGTGGACAATTTATTGTTCATTCTTTGTTATTTTATCAGCAATTATCCAGGCTCCCCAGGCATAGCACCAAGCCTGTCAGAGTTCAAGGAGCGTCTGGACGACGCTGTTAGTCATATGGTTTAGTTTTATGTAGTCCGACAAGGAGCAGGGAGTTGGACTCGATGTTCCTTATGGGTCCCTTCCAACTCAATATATTCATGCTTCTATGATTTTATTGAAAAAGCAGGCCTTTTTAATGTATTGCTAAATTGCAGTATGTAGAAACAAAGAAAATACGCTATAATTTTTGGACAAGAATTAATGTGCTAGCTTTTTATTTTTTAGTATGACCCTGTAGAAGGTTTACCAGTTCAGCTGCAAACTGTTGTCTTGAACAACAAATTGAATTCAAATTCAGTAGTAGAACACAAGAAAGTGTGTATATGTGTTAATAAGGCATATTTTGCTTAAGAGTATAAAAATATTTGAGTGTTTCTCCACCCCTTTGTTCCTCTACATTGCTCATTATTGTCTGAACTGATAAGTTATTTGTCTTTTGTTTGAACTTTTGAATGTTAATGTTGTCCACAGCTGAGTAATATTTTACATATTCTACCTAATTAGTGTTAATCTAGAGAAGATTAATGCATTTCGGTATCGCGTTGCCATACATGGGTTAGAGGTGCTGTAATAATTGATTGTGAGGAAGCTCATTTGTTTGATTTTTCCTTCTGAAGAAATGATTTGGAACTTTGTGGCTTGAAAAATAACCAGGCAACATGGTACAAGATAACATTTTATTCAGATTTCTAGAATGGGTTGTAAAATGATCTGAATATCAAAGTTGATGAATTGAAATCGTATAATGCTATTTAAACTTTGCTGGTTTTTAAACACAGTTTATCAATAGCTGGCCTCATTGCATTTACTTTTATGGAATTTGGTATTTACAGTTTAAAATAATTTTGGTGGTTCGTCTTGTGTTCATTCCTTCCCTTCTTATTCTCCAAATCGTAACCTAGAGCTCTCTCCCTCCCCTCCCGTCCAAACCAGCTGGGGTGGGATGGAGAGCAGGGGTAAACTCCAAATCTCTGTGAATTGAGTTTTCAGCTGAGCATGCCAGAGCTATGATTGTACTTCTGTTTCTTTTGCTTCTTTCATACTATGGTGATCATTTGTACTGAGGCTTTAGACGGCAATAAAAGGTAAATAAACAAAGATGCCATTCTTTTGTGTAAAAATGGAGCTGCTTTAATGAAACACTTTTTGAAACAGAAACATTCATCTCAGACTGATTAAAACTACACAAAATGCTGTAAGGCTTTTTGAACTCATTGCTAGTTGAGTCATCTCTATAGCCTTTCCTTCAGTAATTAGTTCCCTTTATTTCACTACATTTCCACCTCCTATGTTCTCTGTCATGAAAAAAACCCTGGCTTTTTCAACATAATTGTTGGACAATTTAATTAAAACTTAATTGGAACATTGAGAAGAAGCCAGCATTGTTCAAGGTGGGTTTTTTCCCCACTATTCACCTGTACAGTTTCCCTTCTCTGTTCTTTTCCCTACTCTTGTCTATAAGCCATGTGAGTCATTTTCAAATTAAAATCAAATGTTGTACCAGGCTATATTTCTGCTCTAACCTTTCAGATAACACATAAACAGTTTCAAGAAGTAAAAATAAATTGTTGTAAAAATAATCTGCAGTTGATAATACANAGTTGATAATACATCAATACCACTACAGTAAAAATCTTGATAGGAAAATAACATATTTAGAATGCCATTTGTAGTTAATCCTTTTCATAATCTTTTTGAGTGCTGAATCTCAGGGAAAATAAAAATTTATTCTGAGAGGGTTTTTTGTAAAGCTTTTCTTGCTATATTTATTGATATGAGGAAAAAAAAGAAAACTTTGCACCATCCATTGTGGAAAGTTTGGCCAGATTCGTGCTCAGACAGAAATCAAAGTGGACAGCCATTGATTTTGAAACACCTCGTATGGGATATTTTATGGCAGGTCAAATATAAAAGGTTTTTAAAACTAATTATGGCATACAATTAATATTACCATTTGTTCATAATTCTCAAAGAAAACATTTATTTTTACAAGGTAGATAAAGAAGTTAATCTGAGTTGGGCTAGTTGAGTTTAAGGTCTAATTACTACAAAACTAAAATAGAAACAGAACTACGTTCAGTTAAAAAGCAGAAAATGTCTGTTTGCTGTAGAGTGCTATTCAAAAGACACCATTACATCAAAATAGGTTTGGAAACAAATGCTACACTGTACATGTATTGAATATTAATTAGCCTTGTGCTTGATTCAGACTTTGTATGGTTATTAAGCTCTTACAGGCTTGTCTAGGAATTGTTTTGGTTTGACATGAGGAAATAAGGCCT
>WEKW01023677.1:691-12123 GCA_013389905.1 Sula dactylatra | reverse complement strand
CACAGCACTGACAGTAAATAGCACTGTCAATATTGTCTGCAATATCAATTTCTTTTTGGAAGAAATGTATCATTTTTGTTTTAGTTATGTAAGTAGCCACAATAAGTCTATGGTCCAAATTAGTGTTAAGTAATTTTTTGTTTGTCTTTAGCAAAGCAGAAAATGAACCAAGCTTTACATTTGACAGCACAAATATATGGTGTTTTAATTTATGATTGTAAATTAAAACAGCAAAATGATTTACAGTAAATAAAAAGTGAAATGTTGACTATTAAGGGACATATATTCCTCAAAGGAATAATGGCATGCCTTCCTGTTGGCCTTGCACCATTTGCACTTCATTGGAATTGTGTAAGTTTAGTCACAAAAAAAGTAAATCAGAATGTTTATTCTCACAAGAGTGTTTTCAAAGCTGCCATTGTCTATCCTTTAAATATGGATTCATGCAGTTGTCAAAATAAACGTTAGAAACACAAACAGAATATATCACAGAAATAATTTATACAGGTTTGTGGGGGTTTTTTGCAAGTGTACGTTATATATCCAATACAACATATCTTAGGGTATGACAAGATACATGGGACATGCTGATTTTTGTGTCCAAACTGCTGCTTCATTGAACTGAATGGAATTAGAGATGCCTATACACTTAAAGATTTTACTATCTTCTTTGCAAGTTTAAGTCCTGATGATTTTATAAGGACTCTGTAGCAAACAGACTAAAGGAACTATTTGGAAAACTGGACTCTTGAACCAATAGACAGTAACAGCTCTGATTCTTAATGAGTCCATAGGCTGGAAATGTCACGCTATGGTTAGCAGGAATGAGTAAAGTGTTTGTGTTAAACCTTTAAATAGACCTGATCTAACCAAGAGAGAACAGAACTGTCTAAATCTCTGCCTGTTGTTCTGAATTCTCATATGGGGAATACATGAGAGTAATTCCTGACCAAAATTGCAATGAAGTGAAACAAACCCAATGGAGAAAATTGGAGAGAGTAAAATATGTCAGAAATGGCAGCTATTACAGGCTCATATCCTGTGTGATGGTTCTCATCTGGTTTCTAGAACACAAGCAGTTGGACAACTGTCTAAACTTTGGCATTTACTGAAATAATTTCTTAGATTTTGTCATTGTGAATTGAATTACTTTAGTAAACTTAAATATGTGTGAGATTAGTTATTAACTGCAGTAATCAATTCCTAAAAGTTAAGACACAAAAAACCCTAAATACATTGTAACACTTCTCTAGCACAAGTTCATGAGTTACCAAATCATTATGACAGAGTGTGATGGGTATTCATGAACAAAAAATCATTAATGTAAATTTAAACTATTAAATATGGTCAAATATTTGAGAGCTTTTTAGAAATCACTTGTAGTGCAAGTTATTCAATATCTGTTGCATGTATTTTTACATGAGTTTCTAAAGCCAATGCTTTTAACAGTGCTGAAATACAATGACCTGGTCACATATTTAGAGAGGCATTATCAAGTACTGCAGCTGCTGTGATGATGGACATGGTTTCTGTAAATATAAGCAGTTTTAGCCTGTCATTATTTGTGTTGGGTCCATAAAATGCTGAAGCATTAGAACATGTGGCTTTTTCGTCAGCAAGGGATAGCTAGTCCATAGGAATACTGAATCGGGTAAGACGATTTTGATTATCAATGAAGGTTACAACTCTGTAGATGAAGAAAGCTATGACATAAGTCATATACAGAATATGGAGCACAGATTGTTTTAATCACAGAAGTGTTCTACTTGCTTCAACAGATAAGGAAAATCGGTGATGTTTGAATCTTTTTTTCATAGCACATTGTTATAATACTCTACATATACACTGTACAATAATTCTTTTGTATCAGAAGACTTTCATACAGAAAAAAATAGTTCTAGAAAACATTCTGTAGTTCATCAGAAAGATTTGGAATAAAACATGGGGCTCTCTTAATCTGTAGGTTAACAGAAATGGGACAAAATTCTAGCAATTCTTTTGTTCTTGTACATTCATATTGGTAAAAGGGAAACTTGTTATGCCTTAGAAGACACAGAGGAGCATTCTCAGCTTGAGCCTCTCTGTACAAAGCATAACTTTACAGAGTAGCTACCTGCAGGAGATTTGTTCCTCATCTTGCATGAGTGCCAATTCCACAGACTTGGACTTTAGCTGTACAGGACAACTTGGTTTTGTTTCTAAGCAACAGATACATTAGACGATGGCAGTTCAAAGCTGTGAGTGTGCAATGTTTGATGGAATTAGACTCCAAGGCTTTTTAGGAAGTGATCATTTTAAGGTTCGCTGATATCAATAAACTCCTTCTCTGGGGGAGGACCACCTCGGTACCAGCTGCAAGTGCCATCACTTCTCTTGATACAGGCATAATGCTTGGCTTGGTGCCCATATAGCTTTCTTTCTATCAGCCAGTCTGTCCAGAGGCACTCATTTGGTGTAGTGATTGAACAGGGCACCATGTAGCAGGTAGTAATCTAAATGTGAAATAGTACATTAATTCAGTACATTGCAGGTTTCTTTAAAATGGTATTTATTCTCAAATAATATAAAATATATGGTGTATAAGAGAACAGTTCCCATCAGCGAAAACTGCTAGTGCCTGTAAGTTGGGCTCCACCATTAGACAGTGTTTCATTCTATACTTACTTTGCAGCCACAGCCCATTTGATATCTCTGATTAAGACTCTTCTTTTGAGACAAGGATAAATCATCCCATGGTTCAATGTAGTTGCATAAATGGATGAGGACTTTACCATCACTTAAAATTTGGCCTACAGCATGGAAAATAAGAAAAATAAGGCAAGCAAAGAAAACTGTTTTCTAAATACTGAAATAAATTACAAGAAAATCTGAAGTTTTTAACTAATTGCACCAAGTTAGTCATATGTCACACTTTTTTCAATGAATGCAATTATAACTGAGAAAACTATTCTGCTGATTGCAAGCTGAATAAATGTTAAAGATTTAAGAAGGACATTTTTCAAAAGATGCTGATAATCTGTCAACATGGAATGGCTGCAAATGCAGTAGTATGTTACACTAGATTTCAGGACTCTACAGAAAAATCTCTGATTACTTAGAACCCCAAATCTGCATACATGTAGGTATGTCTTGTCTAATTAAACATGTTTGCATTCCTGGGAAAATCAGTACTGTTGGTTTTAAACAATAATGGCATACTTCCTATTTACTAATGGCATAGTTACTGACTTCAACTTCCTTTGAAACTGCTTTAAGATCTTCGGATGAAGGACTGAAAACATGTTAAGATCACAGGATAAGTACAGCTTTACACAATTCCTACAATTCATTGTGTTTTTATTATTTAGCTGGTACATAAATACATTATTTTTTAACAAGGGCTGGCATATTTTTGCAAAGTCAGTCTAAGCAGTTACTTCTGGTTTTATAGGTACCTTAGTTTTGTTATATTTTACCTGTCAAAAGATACTGTTTTTTGTTGTTAGCTTCTAGTTTCACTCCACAGAGTGATGAATCAAAAGGGGTATAGACATACTGGACATCCTTGAGCTTTTCAAATCCTTTAAACATCTGAAAGTTATCAGAAACAGAAAGTCAGTAGTGGCAAACAAACATGAAAAAACAGTTGCAGACAACAGCTGAAAGAAATATATGGTGCATCTTGTTAAAAAAGGCTCTGAAGTCTGAACTTATGTGAGCAAATACCAACGATTAGACCCTTTCTCTACACTAAATTAAATGTGTCCATTATTTTTAGAAGGAAATTGTCTTCATTTTTTTAAATTATAGGTTTTTAAATCTGCTTTTTCAGTGTTTTTAATAAATCTTTACAACTTTCTCTTTAGTTTATATTCTACTAGCATCTTCCATTTAATGCAGAGACAGCATTCATCTCAAACAAGGTGCTGCAGCATTGTCAGACGCAAAAATTTCTCAATATATTAATATGGTAAATTTTACCTAGACCAGTGTAATGGTATGTACCTTCAAGGACATGAAGCTTGCTAAGAAACTGAGCATTGTTCTCATATTCAGTCATTAAAGCAAGCTGTTTTGCCACATCCAGAATTTTGCCCAATGCAACCTACTCAAATAACTGTCGGAAAACGGGATCCAGCTCTTGGAATTTATAGGCTGCAGCACCAAAATGGATAGGTTCAGGATCAAAGCCTGTGCAGTGTTCAGAAGGGGTGCTCCTTAACTAGCATTTCCAACTATGAAAATATTTCTTAAAGTAAACTATTAAAAGATCAAAACAAATTTAGTTGTGTCCAAATGTGAGAAGGAACCATAAGATGCTAATCAACCTCAGAATGCCTGTCATCACCTAATATGACATAACCGAAACCCCAACACTTCAGGGGCCCCGTTTAGTGACATCATGCTGTGTGTTGACAGCTGTGGACAATCGCAAGGCTCACAGCTCCCAAGGGCAGGCTCTCCCAGTTGCAGCTGGCGTCACTGGAAAATGTGTTCGTGTTACTCAAGTTCTCTCAGGAGATTTAAATAGTACAGGGCACTAGAAAAGACACTGTAATATGTTGATTTTTCTGAAGCCTTATTTATGGAATAAAAAAAAGCCAAAGTTGCTGTGATTGGGCTTCTGATCCCAAAATGTTAGATGTGAATTTGAAATACTTAGTAGAAAAAAAATGCGCCAAAGCAAAACAAAACTAAAACCAAACCAGTATCCTGTAGAAAGCAGCATTGAAAATAGTAGAAAATGTATGTAATGACAATGAAAATATGTCTAATTTTATTAGATAAAAGTACTCCGGTATGTCAGCCCAATGTAAAAGTTCTCAGAACAGTGGCCAAATGAGGAAGCAGGAGCAGGCTGCACGTGTGTTGTGCAGAACCTCCCTGATTGCTAACCCAACGCTTCAGCCGGAGCCCCAGGCCTTCCTCATTCCTGTTAAGAGCCATTTGATTCCTGCCATCTTGAATCCCCTGCTTCTGCTACCCTTAAACCTGCCTCATTCAGGGTGCGGGTACCAGACACAGATGTCTAATACATAGTAACTACGTGAACTATGCGAGTATCCTCTCGACATTCAGAAACCTTTGACTGGACTACAATGTATAGTAGGGTACAACTTTTAATATCTTATCACTTGATCTAAATCAACTTGAGGCATTATGCAGACAACACAAATTGATTCAGCTATAAAAAAATAGATAAATATCCATAGCAACTTAAAATGGAGATCTAGTTAATATTTAAATGAGTTTGGTATTTGTTTTGTTGGAGGTTTTTTGTTTGTTTGGGGTTTTTTTTAAATTACAGAATTAAAGCCTATCTCTGGTTTTGACCTAGATATTTGTTAAATTTCTTAGGATTTTACTTTCCATTTAATTCAGTAAATCATATTTGATTTTCTCAATCATATTCTCTCATATCCTGAAAGTGTGGATTACTTTCCTGTAAAGGGATAAGATAGATTGATTCAATTCTGCATTGTGGTATGGTCCTTTTACATGTGAGGTTCTGAGAGAATAGAGAGATGTGAGCCTGATACTGAAGTCTATATTAATACTGTCCCTGTCCTTCTGAGGTATATAACCGAGACTAGTACATGGCTATTGCTTTAAGATTTTAGAATACTTTTTTTAAAGACTATCTGTATTACTTTCAGTATCTCAGGCACGTTCTGTTATAATAATGATATTCTTCTACCCTTTTTTTCTCTAAGCCTTTTCAACTGTATCATGGCTTGTTTTCTTAGCCCTATGTAGTGATTAATATCTAGCTTTAAAACTGCATGCATCATTTTAAAGTGCGGATATTGTTGTGTTTAGCTTAAATACCTCCTCTTATCACCACTGTGAGGGCACCCCACCCTCTTGTAAAAGAAGTCTAATTCTTCCAGTGTGTTTCCCTCTATGCAGCTTGTGTGGAAAATACTTCACTACTTTAATAGTGTAGGACAAAGTGTCACAAAAGCTAGTGGCACTGTTTTAATATTTAGGTGGCTCCTCAGAGTATGATAACCAAGTCAGTAACAATAATGTTATGAAGACCCCAAATATTCAATTGCATATAAATCACATATTTCCTTCTCTCTTCAGTATGATGCTGTAAATATTGCAATAAAAGAAAATAACAGTAATTGAAAAAATGTATGGCTTCTTAACATACCAACCCATATATATAAAATGAATAAACTCCATCATTCTTTTTTGTATTTCTGAAAATGAATAACAAAATCATATTTAATATTTCTGTCCAAAAATGCCAATGTTTTAATGCTAAGCCTATTGCACTGGATTTAAAAATCACGGAAATATAATTTTTGTAGGAGAAGTAGCATAAACCAGCCACACTAATGTTAAATGCAAACACCCCAGAGAGTAACATAAAAGAGAAACAGTGGCATTTTGCTGAATTTACGGTTGCAGTAAAGTGTATCTCTATAGGGTCTGTGTTTCTTCTCCAAGAGGGGAGAATTGCTGAGAGAAGTGTGAATATGTGTGTGGCTTTAAAGTATTCACCAAAACTAATACTGAGTTGATAATCGTGTTTGTAGCTTGATAGATCTTACAGCTCAAAAGAGATTATTAGAGCGTCCATTCTTACTTTCTATGTTACATAAAGTGAATTCTTAACATATCCCCCCAATTCTGTAAATGTTTATGTACAGAGTTAGCCAGAAACATGCGCTCACTGCCATCGGACATTAAAAGGACTGTTCAGTTTATCATAACTGCAGGTCATCAACTTTACAATATGAGAAATTGGTCTGTAAGCACTCAAGAGAAGAAAGATTATAATAGTGAAAAGTGAATATTCTACCATTTGACATACACTGTTGATTTAGATTCTTTTAAATGTTATCATCTGAGGGAAACGGTAAGACATAGTGTTATCAAGTTATTGCTCTGGTCAACAAAGTTCATACTTATTCAGGAAACTGAGATACACAAATGAGGTCACTGCTCCATGAGGCTCACAGTTTGAAGTACTCTGAAAAGCTATTTCTGTGATGTTATTAGTCAGCCTGTGAATTGTCCTGCTCCACCGAAGTGGCCAAATCTGGCCGATTGTATACAACTTTGTTATTTAAATTGATTATTTTACACTTGCCAAATGTTTACAAGCACGGGCTATTTAAAATTCCTCACTCTCTACTTTTGTAACTTGATGCAGACTTTACAGTGTTATCCATAACACTTTCCTACTAAACTTCTGTTAATTTGAAAGTATTTCTCAGTTATTTTTCAGTATACCCAGTCCTGTTTAATTTTTGCTTGTATGCCAACTGTGAATTATATGCTTAGAATATAACAGGTTACATCACTCTTTGCCCAGACACTGTCAAAGTTGCCTTTATGGATTTATTTCAGGGCCACGCTGAATTTACTAACAATCCCACAAAAGACTTGCAGTTTGCAGAAGCTCCTGTTTGCTCACCCACTCTGTATTGCGGAGGTTTCAAACAAAAATCCTTTTATTGGGTTTGTTAGAGACACTGAACAGGGAGCTGGGTCCCAATGCAGCTGAGCAGCCTGCGTGCCAGGGTGGGAGCCTCAGCTCCTACCTCTTCTTAACTCTCTTCTGGCCAAAAGAATTTGAAGGGTCGGAATATTATGACCCATTTGTCTTTAGACTAAACTTGTATGTAATGATGTAGAGCATCTTTTATTAGAAAATAAATCTCTCTCGTTTGTCCAGTCCTAGCTGACTTGCCTTCTGAAGCTTAGTGGAATTAAAGAAAGATCTCTTACTGATGCCTGAGTTTTGAATAGGCCTCCACTTAATGAAAATTTGGGAGAAACTCCAAAGCAGCTCCAAGATATGAATGTATTTTAGAGACTTCAGTGTGCTGTTAATGAAGAACGGGATTATAGACTGAAAATAGTAACACAGACTAGACTTGTCATTCTTCTTTTTTGTGCTGAATTTGTGATTTGCACGGTAGCAACAGAAAATTGAAGTGCTAATGGAAGGAAAGAGAATTGCTGTGGTAGTTATATAATTATATCTGTAAAGAAACAGTTGAAAATATCCTTAATAGTTTAAGAAGACAGAAAGTGGTAGATGGTGAAGTTTTGGGGTTTGTTTTAGCAAGGTAAAAAGAATTGGCTTGTTGAAATTGCTATAAAATCTTAACAGGAGTCATGTGTGATAGCCATGCTTATGAATATTTTGAGATATTCTTGTTTACCATAGGTTTTTCTTAGTAAAACTCCTGTGAGGTGATATGCTGATACAATTTGAAGAACTGAATTTTTTTCAAAGCATATAGCCATTCACAATGATCTGCTTAAGTTTTCCCAGTAAAGGTAATAATACAAATTAATACAAACAATAGTCTCTGAAAAATGAGAGAGAAAACCACCTAGAACACTTAAAACAAAGAAATCAACCAAAAAAACACCCCACCAATGCACACTAATGCGTTTTACTTGAAAGAGACTACCTATTTTTTGTGTATTCCAGAAAGAAGTAGATCATGATCTTTTTTTTATCAGTGAGAGCTTGATGGTGACTTTAATGGGATCAAGATATGTCTTCTTAAAGTACTTTAATGAATAAGTCTCCTTATTGGACCTGAGCTAATAATGGAAAAATCCTGTGAGATTCTGAATGATGGTATTTTTGGGTGCTCCCGCTTTGTGTTTGCTTTCCTAGCAGCATTCATACAAATGGAGTTTTGTTTATACGAATATCAGGGAAGGACTCCTGTTTCTGCAAATATCCCTTTTCACTTACGAACATAGGTTCTTGCTATTTCAGCTGGAAATGCTTTCCTCTGTTTATAAAAGTTTGCATCATCCAGTCGAGGAGTTGCAATACCTTAATGCAACATAGCTGATCAGGTATCCACCAGAAACAGCAAATGTATTGGATACCATTCACAGATTGAAGTATGTTTTCATAGTCTTCAAAAAGCATTTGTGAATAACAAAAATTGTCATCAAAATATAGTTTAGCAAGTAACTCATGAATGTCAGAACAGCTTTCTTTTTTTTTTTCCTTTTTTTTTTAATCCCTACTTTGATTTATTCTGTGTAGTTCACCTAGGTCTAACTGTGAAGGCAGCTGGAGCCTGTTCTAGCTTAAAGCATTTAGGCATAAATTGTAGTCATATACATACATTATCAGCATTGAACTTCAAAAATAGCTAAGTGATTCCATGTACCTTAATTTGTTTGATTTCATACCGGATCATTTTGTGGGTATCAAGAGGATCATCACTGGCAGGAACCACCTTTTCGCTGGATATTTTTGCCCGAATCACTGTAACAGAGAAGAAGATTTAAATGCAAATAAGCATGCCTAATTTTACAAGCAGTAGCGAAAATTATATGGATAGATTTTAGCATTGTTTTTACACTTTAGCTAAAAGCAGATTTTAAGGCTTGTTACTAAAAGAACACTAGATTGAGTTAACACCTGAATATAAAAATAAGTGGGTTACCTATGATATAAATCTGAATTTTTATGAATCTGGAAATCTGAATTAAGTTACCTCTCAGTTTTGACAAAGAACTGTCCACCAAAATCTTTGAATGACTTGAATCTCACACAGTTTTATAAAACACCCATCATTATAATGACTGAGCAAAGGAGAGGGACACTTTTGTTGATGACAGAAGAACTGTCAATCAATTAAATAGACTTGAAGTTAACACTCAGGAAGACTGCCAGGCAAGATTAAGGTATCCATTTTATGCATGAAATCAGAAGACAAGAGTAGTCTTTCACTCAGTTTTCTAGCGATTTTATCATTTTTCTTAACACAACTAATGGCATGTTATGTTCACCTGTGTAAATTAATTACTCCCTCTTTTGACACATTTTATTTATTTCCTATTCTTTAAACAAGGAAAATATGAGTTTTTATGAAAGAAGAAATGTTTGTTTTCCTTTCTGTTTGTTTCAGGCATCTGTCTTGTATATATTGTTCTAAAATTTACCAGGACTATTTGGCACTGAGAATAACAGGATTGTAAGAATATGGTATATGGCCAAAATTTCTCTGGGGACCTCTACCCCCCAAAACTATTTAGAGTCCTGTTTTTGCTCGGTTATGGATGGCTGCTATTGCAGCTCCTCTGCAGATGTAGTACTTTGTAGAACAAACAATCTGTATCTTCATGGAGAGAGAGTGGCAAAGGTCAGAACAATCAACAGTCAAACCCCACTTCAACTGTATGTCCAATTTGCAATTGGGCAGAAATGGCTCTGGGCAATGACATCTGCATTTTTTGATGGGAATGGTTGGATTTGCTCTCTGTCAGCGGTATGCTGTTTGATGCAGGTATATGATAGAGACCAGAAAGTATTCTTCAGCATGAGGGCAACTCTGACACCTTCTTTTTTTATTTTGGTTTTATTTTTCATGATGAAAGCAACTTTCTGTCTTAATTAGTATGAAACAGGCATAATGTTTCATATGATAAGTTAGGTTGGAAGGAGCCTCTGGGGGTCTAGTCCAACCCCTTGCTTAACTTTAATCAGGATGCTCAGGCCTGTGTCTGGCTGAGTTTTGAGTATCATTGAGGATGGAGATTCTGCAGCCTCCCTCAGCCCTGGTTCTAGGGCTTGACCACTCTCACAGTGAAATCCTCATACTTTCTGTTCACTGAAAAAAACCAATCAAGCTAATGCAGAGGAAAATCTTTTGGCATCAAAATCATGCTTTCCCCCAAAAAAACATCTATTTGATAAATTGACCTCTAATCATCATATCTGAAGAAAAGGTTTAAGAAACCCAGACTGTAATTTTCCTCTACAGCCAAACAGAGGTCAGTCCCTTCTAATAATGCGCAGTTCTCATTTCCTTACTTATTAGCAGAGCAAAGTAGATGTAATAATCAACATGATGCAGATGCTTACAGCTTCAAAGCTTGAGTCCTCTATCTTTGGCACAATGTTCCCTCTTCCCATGCCATTTAAACTCTTTTAAAGGAGCATTTTACATTTAGGGGTTGGATTGGAAGGGAAGAGTTCTTTTAAGTATGCACAGCAAATTCCTCATTTCAAATGGTAAGTGGCAACATCTCTTAAATCATCTGCAGATGTGTTATGTTCCCACAAATTAACGGTACTTCTTAAGTGCTTTGATCTAATTCCAGATAAAAAGTGTTGTGGATTGTGTACTGTACTGCTGGAAGGGTCAAGTTAGAATCATGTTGTTTTGTTTTGCATTGCTTTCCTTTGCATCATTACTTCCTAAAAAAAGGTTTTCTCATTAAAGAGTTCATTCAATACAGAAGGTAAGGGGTGAGACAACAGTTAGGAGCTAGCTCCATTATCTTCTTAATACCATAACATGGTTTATATGCAGAAAATCTTTTCTGCCTACTTAATGCAAACATTTCTAGGATAATTAAAACTGCTTTTCCCCTTGTGTTTAATGTTGAAACATTACACATTTTCATATTTTTATTAAATTCTGCTTGTTAGCATCTGAGAGGAACATTAC
>WEKW01023676.1:87719-99134 GCA_013389905.1 Sula dactylatra | reverse complement strand
CCACAATGTGAAGCACTGTTAGAAAAGATACATGAAGAAATTAGTTTGAAACAACCATTAAAAATAAGCAGCATTACTGACTGGTGAGGTTTCCAGCTGTTTGGTTATTTTAGCATAACTATACCATTTAGTATTCATTACCAAGCTGCTATGAAAATAAAAATAAATAAATAAAACAATAATACATGCTGGAAGTGAAGCTATAATCATCCTTGTGTATTTGAAAGCATCCTAGACTTGTCTTTAAAAAAAAGAAAAAAAAAAAAAAAGCAGCATTTAAAAACGATGCAGTGAAAATTCAGCGTGCACCCAGATAAAAGGTCTTCCTGAATATGGACACTTTAGTGATCATGGCTGTTATCTTAATGGCAGGCAAAGGCAATATTTTTTGTATTATTGAATGTACATAATGAATATAAAAAGACATATCTGACCATGACTGTAATTTTACTTATCAGTATTATTAGAGAGCTAAAATCTAAAAAGTGAAACAATGCACCAGGGAGAGATTCTCAGGTAAGATTAAAGTTAATGGCACTAAGAAATTTTAGATAAACTGCTAATCTGCCATGCTAAATGTGTTTGGAGTTAAGTACTATGACAGATCAGGTCAAGCAACTCTGTTCTTTATAAGAAATGAGTTAACAGCCATTAAAGGAAGCAAATTTTACAGGACTTAGATAAAGTAAATTTTGGTAGGAATTCTTGATGTCCAGAGCACTTATCTGTTAGAGGTTATGCCCTACAATTAGGGCAAACAGAATTCAAAAAAAGTATAACATACAAACTTGCCTCAACAGTCTTGTCATGCTGCATAAACCTGACACTAAAGGAAAAGGCAAACCAATAAGCAACCATTGTCAGCTTCACTGTGATTTCTCACTTTCAAATCGAGACAAGACAGTACCCTTGTATATATTTACCAATCACTCCCAGAGATCTACAGGTGTATGTGGAAGTCTGGACTATTCCTTCGAGATTATCTCAGATAACGTACCCTAAATTTGATGCTGTTGGAGGAAATCTCATAGCCCCCAAGAGAACAAAGATTACAGCATTTTTTACAGAGACATTATCTTGAGATGGTTCATATAAGTTGATGGAAAAGCTGTTTAGCCATCAGAGAGGCAGATGCCCTTCAACAGCTTTGACAAGCTGAATGCATCATCTCAGTAGTACTCTGTAGGCCTGAAAGATGAATTGGTTTTATAAACACTTTGCTGGATGAAATCATCTTTGTTACCTACTTGAAACAGCCCCTCACAGTCTGCAAGGCAGTCTTCAGGAAAGAATAAAGCAGTTCTAAGCAATTCCCTTTTGCTTATAAAAAATAAAGTAACACAGGAACTGGAGAAATGGACTAAAACCCAGTGTTTAAGGAACTGAAACCTGTGACAGAGCTTCTTGTACTGAACGTAGCCAAAAATGGTACTTCAAATTGCTACGGAATTATTAATTGGAAATTAGGGAAAGATAAACCCAAGAAGTCCACCTAAGTTTTAGCTACTCTGTTTTATACAGGGGGTTGATTTTTTAAAAAAAATCCTACTGAAGTCCACACATGGAATTCAGCTCCATTTTTCATCTTTTTTTTAAATAAATAAATTCTTCATTTAACATACATGTAATCTTGAAACTGGGACTCCTCTTAGCCAGCAGCTGCATTAAATTATGTAAACTACAGTGAGACCTTATGATGCATTGCCTAATGTGCTGTAGCTCTGCATACAAGAACTTTTTTACGTAACAGTATATACATAAATTCAAGACATTTTACACAATCCTCAGTCAAACTAGGGTTGTTCTGCACTGGGTCTGTTCTTTTACCTAATTTGTTTGCACACTCCTCAGTAGCTGAGAATGCATTTTGTCAGCTTCAGGACACTGAGGTGCATGCCTTTACAGAGGCTAGTGGCTTGCAAAATACAGTTTATTTTTAATACCTAGGGAAATTTTCTAGTCTAGTTTGGAGCACTTTGGGCAAAACACATATACAAACCAGTCTTCATACCTCAGATTATTTATTTCTGTTCTGTACAGAATATGGGACTAGGTACTATTTTATCTAGGCAACCACATTTTAAACACATTTTAAATTTCATAGATTCAGCACCTTTCAAGATGTTCCATACTGCCAGAATTCCAGTTTGTCACACACTTGACTCAAAGTTAAACCCAATTTAATCAAACACACTTTCCATTTGTTATGTGCATGAACCCAGTTAAGCATAAAAATCAAATATGAACATTGCAGTAACATTTTAATTAGTGCACTTGCATCCTTGTTTTTAACAGCTCTCGAAAATTAGGAAGAGTTCAAGTTGCTTGAAAATTAATGCAAAATGAAGGTCGGGCAAACTGCTAAGATTTGTTTAAATATGAAATGCATGATGATGCTAAAATTAAGGGGATACACCACCTAGACCTTAGAACAGCCATCCCAAGAACCATAAAAAGGCCTGAGACACACAGCAGACAACTCAAAGCAACCGAACAGTAACACCTTCAACTAACGTTCATGGTGACCAATTCACCAACATGCAGTTAACCAAAATAGTTCCTACAGAACACCTGCTGAATGTCAGAAGTGGGACTTTTTGGCTAGTTAGCATGGTAAACATACACAACATGGGACCTAGTAAAGGCCTCAGAGGAAACAGGACTTATAATTCAATCAAAGCAGCCATCTCCAAAAGGGTTTACATTCTAAAGCCACAGGAAGACAACGAGCAGATATAGAAGACAAACATGGGCATACAGGAATGACCTGGAACACAGGCAAAAATGGTGTTATATCCTGTTTGTGAAACTTCTACAAGCACAAAAAGTTTCAAATACGTTGTTGCTTTCTGACTTGTCATAAGCTAAGACTTTTGGTTTGCAGATAATTTCAAAAGGGAACAGAGAGAGGAGAGACAGCCGGGCTGCTGAACAAAAAGGGTAATTTTAACAACAGCTTAAGAGAGCTTCCTTACACTACGCCAAGATAAGGGAATTCAGTCATGACAGTTTAGACAAATATTTTGGATGTGTGAAGAAAAAGAAGAAGAAAAAAGGAACTCATCCAGAAACTTTTGCTTATATAGAATTTCTAACAATACTGAAATGGCTTAACAGTTTGTGTTCAGTCTGCCTAAAAGAAGAATTTACCCTAAAGATACAACTTAAGCAGCAGAAAAAGGGGGCACAGTCCACCATGACAGTGAAGTTGAGGGGTAAGAGAAAGAGAGGTGCATTTTGGCTACACTGAAACACAGCCATACTGCCTAAAATACCTGAAAGGCAGGCAGAAATATTAAACACTGGAAAGCTACAAAGTACTGTCTTTCCTGCCAAGCAGGTTACACTCTGAAGAACGACTGTGCCATGTCGTTGTTGACAACAGCAGCTGGAGAACAGGTCAAACCACAGAGTCGATAGGCATACCAGGCAGTTCTGAAGAGGAGGATAAAGCCCCATGAGCTTCCCTGTGGTAAATCCCTTGCCTGTATACCAAACACATTGTGTGCAGCAATTTCATTGGCTCTAGCATCAAAGCAGAAAAGGTCTATTAACAAAGACATACTTCCCAGGGGGCTTGTTCAAGCAGCAAGCCTTTTATAAAAGTCTTAATTTACATTCAACAGGCAATTACAGGCACTGGAAGCCATGGGTATGAGACACTCAGGTCACCACTGAGTAATGCTGCCAGCTCTAACCGAGCACCACCTGCACCCTCAGCAAGGAACAGGTCTGTGGCTGAGTTGAGAGACCAGCAGCCTTCCTCAAAACCTCTGAAATGAAGGCAGATGCTTTCCACTCAAAACAAAATCTAGTCAGAAAAGGATTTCTCTTCTATCCACTACCTGTCTGCTTTTAACCCTACAAGTAGGGCAGGTCACTGCTTAACCTGCCTATGAATAACTATCCCTTCTGTTCAAAATGGCAAAGCAAAGACAAAAATATCCCAGCTATATTTCTTCCCCACTGGGGTAGCAGCTGAAATGCAGTGCTAGGGAAGGAGAAAACAACAAAAAAAAAAACCCAAACCAAAAAAAAAAAAAAAAAACCCAACCAAAAACAACAAAAAAAGACTGAAAATGAAGAGTACAATACCACTTTCAGGAAATATTTTCTCAGTTAAAAGCCATAGCTCAGAACTAAAATGCATCTCCCTAGCCACGCCCCTGCTCAACAGGTTCTTAGGCCCACGTGTCTGAAATGAGTAGCTGTACTCACTGCACTTAGCTTCGGTTTTTGTACAGACCACTAAATACTGGTCATGATTTTTTTTTTTTTATCACCTCAACATTCTTCCAGGGGTGACAGCTGGAACATAACCAGTACTGCCTATGCTTTTTTTCCTCTTCCTGCCCTCTTAGTGGATGGTGTATCAATACCAAACTTTATTTTTAATTCATGACCATGAAGGCAGCAAATGAAAGTCTGATACTACGCCACTATTCATTCTAAAAAGAAACTACTTCTTAAAGATCAGGGATACTGAGCAAATACATTTTCAATTCTCTAGCACTTTCAAAAGCCCTATTATGAAAACACTTTTGTGTCTCACCTAAATTATTTATTTTGTGGGGTTTTTTCTGGGAATGGCAAACAAATTTTCCTATGAGCCCTTGTAACAGTTATTTTTAAGAAAATTCAAAAGTATTTCTGAAGAAACATAATTTCAGCTTAGAAAACTATTCTGTAAGAAAGCTTTCAGATACTCTTTGCATTTCTGCAAGAAACAGTTTTGCAAAAGACACAGAATATTTTCACTGTCAAATTTTGTAAGAGTAAAATTATTCAGACAAAACCTGATTTAAGGTAAAGTATCTTAAAGTTAAGACAAGTCAAGGTTAAAGATTACACCCATGTAAACAGACACTTGGAAAACAAAGACATACGTTGGCGTTGAATTAAAACCAGTACCACACAGCTTTTTGCACATTCAGTACTGTTTTTATACAACAGAGACTTGAGCTGCACAGGTACGATCATCAGCATCATCTATCACCATGGAGAAATACAGAAATGTCTTTACAATAATCCTAAACCATCAGGCAATATCATTGAAAGACTCCGTTATTCCTTGTTAGGGAGCCATTCCGCTCAAACGCCAATTTACAGTTTCCAGTTGCTTCCAGATACATTTTTGTTTTGCCTTAGTTATATTTTACTTCACAATTCTGTCCATCACTAAAGGCTATCATCATAGATGGCCACAGCATACTCAGTTGGACTAATAAACAGATCTGATAGTCTGAAGCTCTTTTTCATTTTAAGGACTTTGCTAAACCCACCTCAGAGATGTTTGAGAACCTGGCCAACAGGCTGAACTCATTCACATACTGTAAGTAACTCATGCTCAAAATCTTCACCACCACCCCCAGACATCAAAAAAGAGAGGCAAATATCAAAATACAGGCTTGAAAAGGAAATACATATTAGCATGGAACCACTGGAAGGGTTTGTTCATCCTTTTTCAGTATGAACTAGAAACACAGTATGCCCTAAATTTTAGCAATATAATAAACACCGTTTGATTTCCCTAGGTCCTGTTGATTTCATTTAGAGTTAAGGGCAACAGCATCAGAGTCTAAACTGGTAAAGTGGTGTCTGCTCCGAAGAATCTCTCAGCAGGAAACATGAGTCCATTCAAAACATGGCAGGAGCCTCCAAACTTATTCTAGACTAAATGTATTCTCAACCAGTGCTAAATTATACATGGTCTTGTCATAGCCGTACAGGGGGAGAAAAAAAAATTTAAAAGATTCTGTAGCTTGGATAGCTGCTGAGTAGCAGTCCTTAAAAACCTTGCAATACCTGGAATGGTGAGATGACTTACCCCATTCCTCCCTTCCCCTTGGGACTCACAGCAACAGGCCGCTGTGAGAAGCCCTCTATTCCTCCCATCCTCCTTGCTGGGGAAAACAGACAAGTTTGCTCCTCCCATACGTACATGACAGTATACATATTCCTAACGAGGCACCTTCAGCAGAAAGCTGAAACCTCTGAAACACAGTCCTCTCTGGTTACTCTTGTAGGCCATGCAGCTCCAAACCACCTCCGTCCAACTACAGTGACACTGACTCTGGCCATGGCCGCAGCATATGCATGGCTGAGGGGCCAGAGGCAGCTTTCCAGCACCAATGGAAAGAATAACAAGAACAAAGTGCCACCAGCAATCATAGTGGAGAAGCATAAAGAACCAGAAAAGAAGAAAAATCAGTCTCCCAGAAGCTCCTATCAGGACTATGCAGAATAAAGTTCAGTTCTCTTTACTGTTTTGCCATTTCAAAACTTGCTTGCATTCTCATTTAGAAGAAAGAAAAAAAATTTAAAATACCTGAGAGAAACTTAAGTCCCAGCATGTACATGATCTGCTTGGGCCCCTCAGTACAAGAAAGACATTGAGGTGCTGGAGCTTGTCCAGAGAAGGGCAATGAAGGTGGTGAAGAGTCTGGAGAGCAGGTCTTATGAGGTGAGGCTGAGGGAACTGAGGTTGTTTAGTCTGGAGAAGAGGAGGCTGAGGGGAGACCTTATCGCTCTCTGCAGCTGCCTCAAAGGAGGTTGTAGCAAGGTGGGTGTTGGTCTGTTCTCCCAAGTAACAAGCAATAGGACACGAGGAAATGGCCTCAAGCTGTGTCAGGAGAGGTTTAGTTTGGATATTAGGAAAAATTTGTTTACTGAAAGAGTGGTCAGGCACTGGAACAGGCTGCCCAGAGAGGTGGTGGAGTCACCATCCCTGGAGGAGTTCAAAAAACGTGTAGACATGGCACTTTGGGACATGGTTTAGGAGGCATGGTGATGTTGGGTTGATGGTTGGACTTGATGACCCTAGAGGTCTTTTCCAACCTTAATAATTCTATGACTTTTTGATTCTGTGCTTTAACCCAAAGACATGAAACCTGGAAGTCACAGGATCCAGTATCATGTATCCAGGCAGACAAACCGTCAGGAGAACACACAAGTAAGGTTCAAAATCTTGCCTAGCAAACAATATCTGATCAGAACCCTGCCTGGTTTCTGCAAGAATATTTCTATTTTGACAGACTACAGGTTGAAACAAATCTTTTCTTCTTTTAATGTGAGCATTTGACACCATTTTTTCATCCATCACCTCTGTGCTGGTATACAGAAAACATATGCCCAGACACTGGTACGCAGTCATGAGAGCAAGATGTGTATATATTCCTTGGGACGAAGTGCCTGTTCTTGCAAAGAGCAGGACACTGCTCTGCAAGGAGTTGTGACAGAGTCAACAGGGGTATTTATGCTGTGCCATCCTCATTTCTGTCAGAATGGGTGGGAGTTAAGGAGGGGAATTTTTTTCTGAAGATGTTTCCCTGCTCTTTTTCCACTTACTGAATAACTAGCAAATTCCTCTAGAGCACAGCCTTAATTCTACACAGCAAAGTAAGGGCAGGGAAAAAAAAAAAAAGCCCTCTGCTAAAATAAAAACATGAGTGACAAATAAGCTTTTCAATTCTTAGGGTGGGGAGAACAGGAAAAAACAGGAAATTTGTTTTGTTCATTTCAGGGCTGGCAGCCACCATTTATTACACAGACTGCTCTGAAGAAATGCTACCCACTGGCAATGGTTGTTTCTTTAGAAGTAAAAGGTATTAAAATTACTATCATTACAGATTTATAATTAGTTGTGGCAATACTGAATAATGATTTTGTGATCATTCTAGTAAAAGTTTACTCATGTTTGGTAACTCCCCTGCTCTCTAGGCAGTGATCTTTAGATGCCAACTCTATCACTTATTCTTCCATGTAGTTGCCTTTATATCTATCAATGCAACAGCCTCTTTATTGTCTCCTTTTAAGACAGTGTTTTCAGTCACTTGCATCGTTACCACACTAATTACTTGGGCTAACGTCTTCCTAGGTGAAAATAGGACTGGATTTTTTCTTCCTGAAAAACTTGAGCAATATAGTTTTTCACTCTTGGGAATGAAGATTAAAGGAGACAGTAGTTTCCTCAGACTAAAATAAATAATTGAATAAACCCAGGTCACTTTTTGTTTCTAATGATCTAAGAGTCCTCATTGCTCCAGAGCAAAAATCCATCACAGAAGCAGTACTCATCACAAGTGTTTCCTCCTCTTACTGCTCCTCTGACAACCTGCCCAATATCCACTGAGGTACTAGCATCCTAAACAGGTGTGGCTCACATGTGCGTAGTTCAGAAGCTTCAGATTATACCTAAGCAGCATGCAAAAGAGAGTTCTGTGAAAGTATTAAACCTCATCCAAGATTGAATTCAGAACCAAAAAAAATCACAGAATCACAGAACAGTAGGGGTTGGAAGGGACCTCTGGAGATCAACTCATCCAACTCCCCTGCTTGAGCAGGTACACCCAGACCAGGGTGCACAGGACCGTGTCCAGGCGGGTTTTGAATGTTTCCAGAGCAGGAGACTCCACAACCTCTCTGGGCAGCCTGCTCCACTGCTCTCTCACCCTCAAAGTAAGGAAGCTTTTCCTCATATTCAGGTGGAACTGCCTGTGTTCCAGTTTGTGCCCATTGACCCTTGTCCTGTCATTGGGAAACACTGAAAAAGAGTCTGACCCCATCCTCTTGACACCCAACCTTTAGGTATTTATAAGCATTGATAAGATCCCCATCCTCAGTCTTCTCTTCTCCAGGGTGAACTAACCCAGGTCTCTCAGCCTTTCCTCAGAAGAGAGATGCTCCAGTCCCCTGATCATCTTTGTAGCTCTCCGCTGGACTCTCTCCAGTAGTTCCCTGTCTTTCTTGACCTGGAGAGCCCAGAACTGGATACAGTACTCCAGGTGTGGCCTCGCTGGGGCGGAATAGAGGGGAAGGATAACCTCCCTTGACCTGCTGGCCACCCTCCTTTTAATGCACCCCAGGGTACTGTTGGCCTTCTTGGCCACAAGGGCACATTTCTGGCTCATGGTCAACCTGCTGTCCACCTGCATTGCCAAGGTCCTTCTAAGCAGAGCAGAGAATAAAGGTAAAAAGCAATGCAGTAGGACAGTACTGTTACGATGGAGAAATAATTAAATAGCTTAACTGACTTTCTGTAAAATTTAACAGGAAGCATTGAAAGGTCAACAGCATATTAGAGTTACCAAAAAATGGTACTTTGGTTGACACAGTTATAAGCCTTTTCTAATTACAAAGATACAGGTTAAATTCAAAGCACACTGAGCGTTCTTAGTTCTCTCAAAGAAGAGCAGGACATTTTTCTTCCCATTGGCATTGTATCGAATAATAAATATGAAATACTTAACATTTAATTTGTATCTCAGAGAGTAAATGGTGCATCATGCTTCCATTCTTGTTAAAGCCTAGGGGTAGATCCTCAAAGGAACAAAATATCTATTCATTAAAGACCAAGCAGTACAATCAGAAGAAGAAGAATTCTCCTGTATTCAAGAAAAAATAATCTGGTACTGTAATGCTAATTCACTTAGCTGTACATATTTAAAAGATTGTGTTTGCATTTTATACTAAGGACATAAGGGCACAGCACTACCACCATTCATCTGCCATTCTCAAAATGGTTTGGGGTTTTTTATACAAACAATAGAATTAATTGTCTTTTTGTTTTAAATCCTTCAGGTCTACAGTATTCAGCAAACATACCTAGAGCTGAGAGAACTGTGGCCTCTAAGTGTCATCATTTTTAAAATTAATAAACAAAAGTAAGTGGAAAAAGTTTAGGCTGCTGATGTATGAAGTAGTAAGAAACACCTCTTCTCATCCAAAATATCATTTATCTTTGTTAAATATTGCTGCAGTGTCTAAGACTTAAAGCCTCAGTTCTGTGCTTTGCTAAATCAAAGGCATGATGACTCCATAAAGGTTATTGTTTTTGGCAATAACTTTTTAATAGCAGAATTACTCTTTTTTGCTCCTTGCAGCTTTCCTGTAGTAAAATATTTCCATTCCAATTTAGCTCACCTCAAAGCACAACTTGTTTCATCCTTAGAGTATGGTTTCTGCCAAGATAATGAATTGTAACAGCTTTTCTTATCAAAAGAATGAGTGAAATGCAAAATAAAACTCAGGATGATACAGTTCTATTTATACCTGGAACTATTTTACTTCTCAGAGCTGCATGAATCTGGAAGTGTTATACTTCATTTAATGCAAACCCAACAACCTTCCCATTATACAGCTAAGAAATCAGTCTATCCTCAGAAAAATAAATTATTTCTCTGATTGCAAGTTACTAAACAAATGCACAGCATTGGCTAAGTGCTGCAGCTATTCCCTAAAATAATCTATGTCATTTTATTCTCATATTTCAAACTTGTTGGTTTGGAGGGTTTTATTCCAGGAGTGGGGAAAGGAAGAATCAGGGAAACCAAAACATCTTTGTGGCTGTTGTCATGGTTAGCAATTCTTGCCAATAACACATATATTTATATAAAGATTTTCTTAAGATTTTAGATGAAAAGGGATTCCCCTCACCCCTTGAAAAGAAAGCAGATTTGCTTCTACAGGGTCACAGCACAATGAAAACAACCGCCAAAAAAAAAAAAATAATCAAGCTATTCCTGACTGCAAGAACCTTCCCAGTGGTGATGGTGATTAGAAATCAGAATTCAAAAATTCAAAGCCAAAACTGAGTTTCAACTGAATTCAATTGCACTGCTGGTAATTTTTTTTTTTTTTTTTTTTTTAAGATACTGAGAAATGCAGATGCGTAAAAACATAAGAGAACATTCTGTAATTCTGCATGGTAGTTTTTTAGAACGTAACTTCAGTTTAATGCAACACTGCACTAGCAAGCTTCATAAGCATCATACAGTTAGTATACTACAAAAGTTAACAATGACACTAAGGCAGAATGATGTAAAAAGCACTATTTCTTTGACTTCATCTTCCCCTTCCCTCATTGTTATTCTCATATTCTACAACCCCTAACTACAGAGTGTGAGAAAAAGATATTTTGTTTGACTAACGCTTTCTTGAATGTTCATGTATATAAAGGTACAGGACAGGATTTTCAGATATGAAAATTTACCTTTTTGCTTTTTAATGAATGCCCTGGCAATAGCTACTGCACCTATTGGCAAATGGCTCTAATAGACATTTTTCTGTCTTACAGTTTCTCTAAAACTGAGCAGATTTGGAAAAGACACCAAATTCCAGAAGGAGAAAGGAAGAAGGCGACAGATAACAGAAAAAACATTACCCACACTTGTTCAATTTATTGCCTGAACAAAATTGAAGAAATTTGAGTAGAAAATAAAAAACAGTAAAAGAAGAATGTTCAATTAATACTTCCACTACATTTTCGCTTTGGAAGGGGGGTGGGAAGAAAAAGAATAATTTAGTGTAATCATTTTCAATTCAAACACCACAAGGGCTACAATGGCTACAGGTATCTCTCAGAACAGGATTCTTCACTTCTCAAAAAAAAAAAAAAAAAAAAAAACAAACCCCCCC
>WEKW01023676.1:49546-82703 GCA_013389905.1 Sula dactylatra | reverse complement strand
ATTAGCTTTATTTACTTTCAAGAAGAGACCAGTACACATCAGCTTAGTAAAAGCATACAAAAGAGCAAACAATATGGTTAACAGAACAGACAATTTACATGCACCTTTTCTTATAATAAAAAGACTCAGTTAAACAAAAATCAAGGAAGTTTTTAATCATGCATGCACATTACTTGGCATTTGGATACCATTGTATGTATGTTCATAAATCATGATCTCAAGGGTAATGCAGAGCAGCCCTGCTAGATTCCAGTTCTTTGGGTTCAACAGGCTACCATTTTGTGCAGGTTGGTTTTGATCTCCAGAGTAATTTCTCCCCTGAAGTAAATTAATTGTGTCTCTTGCAGTTTAAGGTGTGAGTAGTTTCTGGATGAACTTTATTGATCTTTCTAACATCTGTACACTTTTACAACCTCCATCAGAAAAGCCCAAGAAGTTGAGGCTCTGCACCCCAGCACAGACATAGGCACGTTTATTACACTAATGCAATAAATCAGAGCAGAGACAGCTAGTTTGAGCTGGCTGATTACCTAGCACAAACTGACATACCTCTATCAAAACAATGGAACTACACTGATATTCAAAGGGCAAGCCTATGGATCTCTTTCTCAAGGTGGAATATACTACCTTCTCCATTTCCTTCAGAACAAATACGCTACACCTATCCCTAGAGAGATAGATAGATATTTGCATATCTATGAAGTTTTTTTGACTTCACAATACAGGTGGAGAGCTTTGGTGAATAAGGCAGCATATTCAGCCTGGAAATATTAAAATGGAAAAGCATTACGTATGCACAATTTTGTTGCAGATTCCAAAGCTTCTGGAAGGAAAGCTTGAACATATTTTAAATATTACATTTCAAAGAAACTAAACTGTACAGCTAGAGTCTTGAGGAAAGAAAATACCATAATCACTCCATGCAAAAGTAGCCCTACAAAACGCAATTTCTGCCTACGGAAAAGCAGAAGCAATGACTGACTACTGTGACTCTCGTACCTGTACAACATGCACCTTCAACCTGAACATGTGCCATTCAAACATGAGGCGAAGATTTCCAGTGTTACCTGGTACTATATGCATGCTTGAGTTGAGAACCTCACAAATGGAGGCAGATATAAATTGCATCTTTAATTACCAAAAGTAGCCAGGAGCTTCATTTTGCATACTTTTCTGGAGGCACTGTCACATTAACCACACACAAAAGCGCTGGCAGAGCAGCAGTGACTCTGAAGGAAGCAGAGAAGTCTCTAGAGGAACCTTCCTCTTTTCGAACTACCAATACCACTTTTTGGAGCACTCAATATATAGTTATTTCCATGAGGTTTTTTACAATGCAACACAAATAACAGATTAATTACTTTAACTCCCACTGAGAGCAAATGGGGATTCCTTAGCACCACTGGCACCCTTACTTCGTAAATGCAGTCAAATCCCCCCTCTTTTGTGCTGGAGATTAAGTCAGTGACTGCTTCTCACAAACTGACTCTCTTGTTCAGTTGAATAAGTTATCAAACACACACAGTTACTCACACATAACAGGTGACATTAAAAAATTTTCCTTCTCCCTCTTTATAACTATTTTCCCCAAACCTGTATCCCTCCAGGCATTATATGCATTAAAACATTGTCTCACTTTGAAATCTGTGATCTCTATTTGGGGTTGCTGACATTTACACAGTTACTACCACTGAAAGCAAGGTACAAACTCCTTTCATTTTGGACAATGAGGAGGTATTCATCTACCATGTGCCAATCCTCATTTACAAAGCACCTGTCAGTGAAAAGAACAGCTAGAAGTGATTAATAGCTACCTGTCAGCAATGTGCTCTGCCTACACCGGCTGTAATTCTGAGTTCCTAAATATACCACACAAACTCACATTTGAACCACTTAACTATTATGCTATCACTGCATCAACCACACAGATGGCAAAAAGGATTTCTAAGTTGACTGCCAGCAGACTGCTGAAAGTGCACCAACAGCGGTGGAAAAATCCTAATAACTCTACATAGATTGGCATGAGAAATGCACCAGACTGACAACTTTGCAGACTTAGTCCACAAAACAGCAAGGGCAACAGCTGTGCCATCTTCTCTATACTGCCCATCACTGTATTTCACTGCTGACCTGGAGAGACCACCACTAGAAGCAAAGAAATGTTTCAGTTATTTTGGCATGTCTGATGAGACTGCTAGCAAGGGCGCCAATTAGTGCCAGGTTTCATCATATTTGTAAAGTGGAAATGTGTTTACTCAGAACTGGGCTGAGACTACCAAATTAATTTTACATAGAGTGCTTAGCCACCGGGTGGTAACAACTTGCAGCTACTAAAGATTTGGCTGGATTTGAATCCTAGAGGTAAAAAGTGAAAGGCTGTCTGTCCCACTGCTTGTCCCTTGACACGCTCTGACCTCTACTAAAGTTTTATAATGAGGAAGAAAAGCTGTACAGCTTTTATGCACACCAGGACATGAGGACTATGTACATAGGACTATGTACAGTACCACATTTAAGAGGACTGCTGTGAAAATTTTACCATCTAAGAGCTGAAGTAAAATTACTTGTTTGTATAAACCACGAAGACGGTCTTCTGCCAGTCACTGATGATTTTTAATGCTGTAAGATGTAGCATGCATGATACACTTTGCGCTGTTTCAGTATTAGGAAACTCTGCTGGACTAATGCTTCCTAGCCAAGGCCATGAGAGGGCCATTAGGTTTTTTTTACACAATACAAGTATCTCCAAATGTCTCATATCACAAATGTGCAAACTGCATGGAGGCATACTTAAAAGAATATTTATTCACCTTATAGTTGAGAGTTCTACCCAAGTTTTGTTTAAGGGAACAACTACCACCACAACCATTCTCATCTCTCTAGTACAAGTATCAGTAATTTGAAAAAATAAAGCATTATAAAATCTATGGATTAAAACCAAGCCAAAATCCTTACTAACCACTGCGGTTGAGAGGATCTCCTTTACTGCCAGAAAACAGTCTAATTTCTCATAAATAACTCCAGCAATGCTGTATTTTGTAACGCTCTGAAATATCAGGCCACCAGAAAAATATATTAGGCACTACAAAATTGCATGACACTATATTTAACAAGGCATCCTTTCTGGTCAGATTCTTCACAGTCAACCTTTTTGTGTGCTATTGAAGTTTTGGTCTGTTTTTTTTTTTTTTTTTTTTTTTTTTTTTTTTTTTCCCTGACAAGGATGTTCACATTGCTTTTAATATGACTAGGAACCTAGGTAAAGTACTTCAGCTCACATTAGAAGAGGGATTAGTACAGCAATTTGTTCAGCTGAAGTGTAATGAACTACTTTTTGGCATCTGAAACTTGTAGACCTACTCTCCCTTAAAATATGCATTGTGAAGCTCCACGGGCAGATACTATCCTCCAATTTTCATAAGGTTAAAAAAAAATAATAATGGTCCTGTGCTTCTTTTCAGCTAGCTACCCAGAAACATAGCAAACATGCTTCTACCTTAGCTCAGATGCTTGGGCTAGGACCAGGCCACATAAAGACAGTAGTCTTTCTGTGTTTTTATCTTGGGGTAGAATATTTAACATTTAAAAATATTAGATGGCCTAAAATAGCCACAATGTCATCTATCTTCTAAAATTACTTTCAGAATCCGTTTGAGTTTGGAGAGAATTTCAGTGTTTCTACTCTGTCCCAGCCTTCTGAGTGGGTCCCTATAGGAGGGTTTTCTGGACTCTAATAATGTCCAGAGACTGAGTCAAACTCTTATCTCTCCCAGGTGGGACGTTCATGACAGCTTTAACTTCATCCAGATCCTCTGGTGTCAAGCAAGTCTCAGACTCACTCTGCAGCTCTTCCATCCGCTGTCAGTGATGCTCCATCACAGCACCTGGAGTCTAACTCAGAGACCTCTACATCTCTGCCAGCCTGGGTTAAAGTTGTTTGCACTACTGGGCTGGTACCGGCACGAGGGGCACAAAACATACTAGAAATGGTGCGTTACCTCAACAACCACTTCAAGAATCAAACTCTCCTGAAAGTCGCCTTTTTCTTTTCTTAAAACACTGGCTGAATTGTGGTGCTTTTTTTCACGAAGCACAAACCTTAACCATACAATACTGAAGGGGAGATTAATTTATTTGGTCCATTGAGATTGGCTCATTTTCAGTCATTCAGTGGTGTTTTCTGTAAAAGAGGAGAATGCTTGCCTTCCCTTTTGATTTCCTTCTTCATCCCCCACCTCTCCAACCAAGAGAAGAAAAGAAGGACTTGCATGTACTTCTGTCTGCGGAAATACCTCTCACTCTATTACCCTCTTATTCCTCACCACATCTGATAAAATCTTATCTAAGGGCAAATTACCTTTACTGAATTATGCCTAATTGTTGGTATCTGCTACACAAGGCAATTCAAAACAATTTTGGTTCCTAAAGCTGCTGCTTCTTAGATTGCATGGAGGATAAAGTTTTCTGTCCTACCATCATAGCATCTTTTCTTTGATATTGGGATCAGGACTCTGACCTTTTCTGTACTGCTATATTTGTAAGTGCTATAATTCTTTTTACCTTTTCTTTTTTTTGCAGTGCTGTAACCAGATGTGAACACAGGCCTCCAAATGGGCTATGGCTGGCACAGTCTGTAATCTCAGCATGTCTGCCTTCAATTTGTACTCATCAGCTTCTGCTTTCATTTCATATCTGGGCATTGTGCTTGCTTTCTATGTTTTGTTTTGTTTCAAAAGGGTTATCAAAACATTCTCAACAGTAACTCCATGCTCATCTAAAACAAAACAAAATTTGAGTGGTACTGGAATTATGTTCTTTTACTTTTGCAGTATTAATTTTTAAAAGGAGCTTAAAAATTGTGCCCTTAAGAGTATAATTTCAAGTGTCATGCAAGATCCGGATTCCAAAAACTACCTCAGCCTTTGCAAAGCACATATGTCGTGGTTTAGCCCCAGTCGACAACCAAGCACCACCCAACCGCTCACTCACTCCCCCCTCAGTGGGATGGGGGAGAGAATCAGAAAAGAAAGTGAGAAAACTCGTGGTTTGAGATAAAAACAGGTTAATAGGTAAAGCAAAAGCCGTGCACACAAGCAAAGCAAAACAAGGAATTCATTCCCTGCTTCCCACGGACAGGCAGGTGTTCAGCCATCTCCAAGAAAAGCAGGGCTCCATCACGCATAACAGTTTCTTGGGAAGACAAACACCATCATTCCAAATGTCCCCCTCTTCCTTCTTCTTCCCCCAGCTTTGTATGCCGAGCATGACATCATATGGTATGGAATATCGCTTTTGTCAGTTGGAGTCAGCTGTCCTGGCTGTGTCCCCTCCCCTCCTGGCTGCTTGTGCCCCTGGCAGAGCATGGGAAGCTGGAAAAGTCCTTGACTACTACAAGCAATACTTAAGAACGACTAAAACATCAGCGTGCCATCAACACTGTTCTCATACCAAATCCAAAACACTCTGTACCAGCTACAGTGAAGAAAATTAACTCTATCCCAGCCAAAACCACGACACTATAAAACAGGAAATATACCTCCTGACTAAATACCATTTGCTTAACTCTTCTGTTTTGTACTATTATTAAGAAAGTTGCAAGGTAAAATGATCTTTATGTCCTCTCCTAAAAGATCAGTATGATCCAGAGGTGCTACAGCAAGACCACAGCACAGCCAGTTTGGAACAAACCCCCTGCCTCCAGGAGTCCTGGCTGTTACTGTCCGGGGAGGTTGAAGTGATTTGTATATCACAACAGCTCACTTGGATCCCTGGGGGCTGCAGGGAGGCTCTGCTTCATGCCAGTGGACCATCAATCCCAAATTTGTTCCACAGACTAAAATGTCTAAACGATAATGCTGGCAAATCCATTGAAGCAAGTAGCTGTTACATGGCTGGTTTTCATCCTTCTACAGAAACAAAAGTAGGGGGGTTCAGATATGTTCCCATGCTACAACTAAACTACTTTTTCTAGTTTAATCTTAGATGTTTTTATTATTCTTTTCACTCACTAAACATTTCAGATCAAGCAACTTACTGAAAAGTAGATTTTTACCTGTCCTCTCATATTTGCCACAATTCTACCCATCTTCAGTATCTATCACGTTCCACAAAGATTCAGCCCCCTTCTAATCTGTTTTCAGCACTGAAGCACTGTTTCTGTATCACTGCTAACCTTCCTTCTTACTTTGTTTGTGCTTATGATACTTGCCCAGTAAGCCTCCTAAATACAGCAACGCATGCATCTTTTCTTTTAATAAACATCATCTATGAGTAATCATTCCTGTTAGAAAGTCCACGTGCCTTTTTCTCCGTGGTCCTGTATGTTCATATGTTCACACAAGTAATTGTCCACTGGCACAAGACAGAACATACTTGTGTATTTTTCTGTTCTATTTCGTATTAATCATTCCCAAAACAAGTATTTAAGCTATGCATTAACATTAGAAAAGTTACAGCACTGAAAAAACAGAACAAAGTTATTCTCTCCCTGTGAGGAAATTGCAGACAGTATTATACCAACAACCTGAACTCCGCCCCATATCCCAGTTTTCAAAGGTTAGCGCTTCCCCTAGAAAGCTGCATTACGAATACCAAAATCCACAAGACCTACTTTTTATAAAAGACTTGCTAACAAAACCAGCTTGCTAACCATATGCCCTCATTAGATGTTAAAATAAAACATACTTCTTTCACTTTTTAATATGCTTTCCAAGGCTTAATCTACAACCAAGAGAAGAGGAGATTTTTTTCAAATGACAGTAGCAATTGTTACACTCTTGACTACAGAAGCAGGAGCCCAATGAAAAACTATAATAAGTTATGATTAAATCGCAAGAAGCCACAGCACTTCTACTACAACAACCTGAGCCTGAAAATCTTGATTTATTCTTAACAGAAGTCCTCCCTTTCCTATTACTGGAAAAACAAGACAACGCCTAAATCAAGCCTAGCTGGGGGATCTAAAGATGCACGTAGGCTTCTTTGTTTCTCCCACAGACTGGAACTAATTCTTAGGTAAAATAGTTTGTCTTCCTTAATTTTGACTCACTTTATGTCATTAAGATCAACATTGCACAGGTTTCACAGCAGAGCTAACAGGAAGCCAAGCTGAATAAAATTCTCATGTCCTTTTGTGAAGAAGTAGCCAAAGTGCATGGGTTGTGTACTAGGAGGCTGGTATACTTAATTGGCACTGGCTTCCTTCCAGGTTGAACTTTTGCCTCTTTTCTTAGAGGATGAGGGGGATTTACATGGCCCAGAAAGTGTAAAATGTATGTATGGCTTTTCATATTTTCACCTGGACACAGTAGATAATAGAGACCCTCAGACCTCCAGGGGTTTTGATACAAAACATGTGAAGCTGTTTTTGCAACCTCTCAATGGTTTAGCAGTGCAGTGTTTCCAACATCTAGTTGTGCCAATAGCCCTCTCTCACTGTCTTTGAAGTCACAGAATGGTAGGGGTTGGAAGAGACCTCTGGAGATCATCTCATCCAACCCCACTGCTTGAGCAGGTACACCCACAGCAGTGTGCACAGGACCGTGTCCAGGCGGGTTTTGAATGTCTCCAGAGCAGGAGACTCCACAACCTCTCTGGGCAGCCTGCTCCACTGCTCTCTCACCCTCAAAGTAAGGAAGCTTTTCCTCATATTCAGGTGGAACTGCCTGTGTTCCAGTTTGTGCCCATTGACCCTTGTCCTGTCATTGGGAAACACTGAAAAAGAGTCTGACCCCATCCTCTTGACACCACCCTTTAGGTATTTATAAGCATTGATAAGATCCCCATCCTTGGTATTCTCTTCTCCAGGCTGAGCAAACCCAGGTCTCTCAGCCTTTCCTCAGAAAAGAGATGATCGTGTCCCCTGATCACCTTTGTAGCTCTCCGCTGCACTCTCTCCAGTAGTTCCCTGTCTTTCTTCACCTAGGGAGCCCAGAACTGGATGCAGTACTCCAGGTGTGGCCTCGCCGGGGAGGAATAGAGGGGAAGGATAACCTCCCTTGACCTGCTGGCCACCCTCCTTTTAATGCACCCCAGGGTACTGTTGGCCTTCTTGGCCACAAGGGCACATTGCTGGCTCATGGTCAACTTGCTATCCACCAAGACACCCAGGTCCTCTCAGCAGAGCTGCCTTCCAGCAGGTCACCCCCAACCTGTACCAGTGCATGGGGTTGTTCCTCCACAGGTGCAGGACGTTACACTTGCTTTTGTTGAATTTCATCAGGTTCCCCTCGGCCCAGCTCTCCAGCCTGTCCAGGTCTCACTGAATGGCAGCACAGCCTTCTGGTGTATCAGCCACTCCTCCCAGTTTTGTATCATCAGCAAACTTGCTGAGGGTACACTCTGTCCTTCTGTTCAGGTCATTGACGAATATGTTGAACAGGACTGGACACAGCACAGAGTCCTGGGGAACACCACTAGTTGCAGGCCTCCAACCAGACTGCACTGTTGATCATGACCCTCTGAGTTCTGATGCTCAGCCAGTTCTCAGTCCACCTCACTGTCCACTCATCTAACAAACCTTTTGTAAGCTTACCTATGAGGATGTTATGGAAGACAGTGTCAAAAGCCTTGCTGAGGTCAAGGTAAACAACATGCACTGCTCTCCCTTCATCTACACAGCCAGTTGTGCCATCATAGAAGGCTATCAGGTAGGTCAAGCATGACCTTACACTGGTGAATCCATGCTGACTACTTCTGATAACCTTCTTTTCCTCTACATGCCTGGAGACAACCTCCAGAATGAACTGTTCCATCATCTTTCCAGGGATGGAGGTGAGGCTGACTGGCCTATAGTTTCCTGGGTCCTCCTTCTTGCCCTTTTTGAAGTCTGGAGTGACATTGGTTACCCTCCAGTCCTCGCACACCTCTCCTGTGCTCCATGACCTTTCAAAGATGATGGAGAGAGGCTTAGCCACAGCGCCTGCCAGCTCCCTCAGCGGTTGTGGGTGTATCCATCAGGGCCCATGGATTTGTGAGGATCCAGTTTGCCCAAATGATGTCTAACCCAGTCCTCTTCAACTAAGCAGAAGTCTCCCTTTCTCCAAGTTTTCTCTCTCGCCTCTAGGGGCTGGTCAGCCCTCAGCCTGAGGTCCAGCCTTAGCAGTAAAGACTGAAGCAAAGAAGGCATTCAGTAACTGCCTTTTCTGCATCCTTTAAAGCTATGTGGATGCCCAAGTATTAACTAGCAAAATTAACACTTACATCATGCAAGCAACTCCTGGATTAGCAGCTTCCTAATGAGCTTTGCTAAAGCCCAGTGCCTGAACGTCATCATCCTGCTGTTACCTTTGCAGTACAGCAGTGTAAAATGCAGAACGAGAAACATGCTGTAAGTACCATTATTTCATGACATAATTTCCAAGGAATCCTTTCATATTTGAGAAAAAAGTCTACAATCTAAAGCTTACTAAATAGCATCAAGAGTGGTTCTTCCAACAACATGGTCCTTCTTAATACCTTCTAGTCATTTCATGTAACTGAAGCTGCCTGACAAAATCTAAACCTCTAAAAGAATATTCAGACTCTGCTACATCCCAGGGTACATAGTACACACATCAGTATGCTTCTGCTCTTCAGTAACTTCAAGATACAGTATTATTCCAAAATTCTAGTGTCTTTAATTGTTTATAAACCATTAAATAAAACAAGTCAGAAAGTTTCCATGGAAATCAACTATTCCAAAATTGTATCTTTTCCCCATTTCAAGAACCTTCTGATTGTTGGGGTTTTTCTTCTTCCTGCCCCATCTTTCCTCCCACTTCTTTGGAGAAGAATCCCCACTTTGTGTTGGGAGGCATCTATACTTACTGGATGGGAAATACTAAACATTTCAATACTATTTTTCTTTACAAACTGTCCCATTCTTTTCAATATCAGTGTTTAGAGAAAAAAAATGCTATAGACCATCAGCAAGATAGCAGTTGTTTGGTGAATTGGACAGAATGTACATTTTTGTTCATCCTGAAAATCAGAAACTGTGCATCTGAACTATCGAGAGCATATGTCACTACTTAAAATGAGTAATGGGCTCTCCCCTTGGAAGACAGGATGAAATACTGGCCAAGTGAACTACAGAATAATGCTCAGATCCAAGGGTAGTACTGATGATTAATACATCTTTGGTGCTATGCAGGATGAAGTGCACAACCAGCTGAGCACACTGGCTGCCTTTTTAACTCCTGCTTAATCATGAATCCTTACTGAAATAGAGCATGCCCTGTGTCAATGAGTTTCAAAATATATACATACATACTCCCAACAGCTCCCCAGCACTAACTCCTCCCTGGCTTAAGAAAGATGGAAAACAAACACTGCATTACATCAGAGTCTGCAAGTGCCAATACTATAAGGGAAGAGCAGGAGATTAGGGCTAATGGGGAATGGATTTTTTTTTTTTTAAACTGTCAGCTAAAAATTTGCCACAGTGTTAATTTTGTGATTCACAGAGTACATAGAAAATTCATGACAGGTAAATTGAAGGGCTCTTTTGTGCCTGTGGGTTGAGACTCAGTAGGCATATAGTACAAATCACAGTTTGCTTGTGGAATTTGAATAAATTTCCAACAGTAGGTTGGTGTTAGACGTTTCAGAACTGCCTAGAAATACAGAAACATGTTCTGATATTTACTTAGGACCTTCTAAATATAGTAATAATGTGGCTGAAACAAAAATTGAACCACAACTCCTATGCATTCTATGATATCTATATAAGAATACACAATACAGCAAATCCTCTTATACAAGATTTCTACTGCTCTAGCTCAATGCCAAGGCATGACTTCTCTTCCACATTCTTCCTAGTTGTCTCCTGCTGGCTAGAACTTGCATCCTTAGAATTTAAACCTACATTTACTAAAATATCAGGAAACAAATTATACGCCTTGACAACTGAAGAGGCTGGCAAGCTTTCCTCACGTAGAAAACTAACCAACAGTCAACACTCCACAAATCAGTAAAAGCTGAAACAAAATACAGACTGTCATAGCATTTGTAAATCAAGCTACATATAAGCTTTTTATAAAGTTATCTAGAATACATGTAGTAAAGCAAAGTACATCCAAGTATATTTCTCTAGAGTTTAAAGGTTAAGTTCCTTAGCAGAATTTGCTGTATAATAAAGAAATGGAAATGCAAACTACTAACTTGAGTGAGATTCCAAATCACTGTGAAGTATTTTACCACTTCTCAAATGATTCTCAGATTAGTTTGGATTTCGGGTTTTTTTTGTTTGTTTGTTTTTAAAGAAATAACTGAAACAAAGACCAAAATATTTAGGATAACCTCTTCCTGAAGTATAGTTTTGCCAGCTTCCAAGTTTTTATTGTCCTTCAAAATTCTGCAGATCTATCAACTGACATACAGGATAATGGAGCAAGTTTACTAATGCAGAACCTCAGCTCCTTTTTCAATGAGGTTTTTTTTGCTGGCTGGCTGAGATTAGCCCATCAATACCTTATGTGTGATGCACAGTAAATTTCAAGGATGAAATAAAAAAACCCAGTTGGCTACAAATGCAACTTTGTATAAATTCTAATGCTTTTTAAAAACAGCCATTTCATCTTTTTAGATTGGCACATGCAGTCAAGACAATATGTTAACACTAATGCAATGTCTCTTTATACCACAAATACAGTTAAACTGATGATGTGTTTATATGTCTGTGGCATGGTGATAACACATGAAAATGAAGACTCTGAGGTACCATTTTGACATAGTCAGAATCCTCAGAAACAGGCAGGGACAAATTAGATGTGTCTCCATTTTGCTTAAGTTCTTCACTTATTGCTCTAGTTTCATCCTAGTTTCAGCAGTTTCATTCTGCTTGTTCATATCTCAGCTCTTAAAAGACACTAATTTATTAAGCAGACTAACTCAGTGTTTGGGGGAAATCCTGTTTCTTCATTAATTACACAGGGATCTCTGCCTCCCTACTAGGTCGTGAAACATAAATGACATCTTTTTTGTGCTCATTCAAACTAGGAAGGAAAGTTTAACACCCCTCAATGTAAGGACTCCTACACCACTAAGACATCATAGGTTGAACAGGGCATATGACAACAAAACATATAAATACAACGGTATACAAATTTTATCACCAATAGAAAGACATACAATAAAAAAACCCACAACCTCAAAATATTTTTGCGTTTTCCCTCCCTCTCCCCTTTAATAAGCCCAGAAATAAGGAGAGTTTCACCTGAAGGGGACAATTAGCTATCATGCTTACAAAACAGTTTTTGGAATCTCTTTCATGAATTGCAAAAACAGTATTTATAGATTCTGCTATAAACATTTACACTACACATTCTCATCTTCCACCACTATGAACAGCTTTATTGAGATCTTTTCTCTCTTTTCCAGATGAAGACCAACTATTTCAGTTTATACTTCTTGCAGACTGACACTGTCTTAAACATGGCCATGACATAAAGTAAAGATTACCCATCAAAACTCTAAGCACTCTAAACACAGAGGGTAATTTTTTAAGCCACACATTTAGGATTGATCTCTAGCCTTTTGCAGTCAAAAGTCTAAAATGCATATCATCTTTCTTTGGCACTAGGTCAGGCCTCTCAATTGGTAAGAAATAGTATGGAAGGTCTTACCTGTGGCATTGGTGGGAGGTGGGGAGAGATTTAATAACCATTAAAGTTTTAGGATTAAGGAACGATTCAGAAACCAAAGGCAGAGAAAAGTAGCATCAGAGTCCTTTCTGTCCAACACCATTGTCTATTTGGAATGCACTGACTCCAGTGTATCCAGCTGGTGAAGAACTCACAGTATAGCTTATTTAAAGCATCTATTAATGTTACTAGCTAAAAACTCAAGTCGAAATAAAATGCTTTCAGTGTAACTCTGTATCATTTCCTTCCAGTAGGAGAAATTACAAGAAACAAGAAAGTATGACCTTAAAACAGGTTTTTCCCTGAAATCCCAGACAAACAGAGCAGGAAAGCTCGATGCTCTAGTTTCCTGCCTAAGTTGACAGCACAGCAATACAGAAAGTGCATACCAGAAGAGACCAGGAAAAAAAAGCCTTACAATTGTAACTGTCCTTTTCAGCCAAGATGACAAAACAAACTGTAACAGTTCTAATACTTACATCTGAGGAACCGTAGCTTATATATTCAAATAAAGCTTTTGTAGTCTAAACTCTCTGGCTAGTTCCTCTTGCTTTCATCATGACCTCGAGGTGTTTTCAGTTCTTGCAGAGTACCTTTGTTCTACAAATAGAAAACATACTCTGACATCTTTGAACAGTCAAACCAGACAAGTTTTGTCTTTTCATAATTCACACTGTAATCTGATAACAATCTAGTATGAATGCGGCTGCTCTAACACATGAAAAAAAAAAAATTAAGGTAAAAAGGAGCAAGCCTCCAAAAATCCTAACTTATCCTAACTCCAAAAGTCCTAACTTATCCACAGTCAAATAGAGTACATCACCTTTTGTTGATTGTACAATTTGCATTACTTGCCACTATCTCTTCTTCATGTAGGAGCTTTAATTTGAGGTTTAGAGAATCAATTGTTTATTTCGATAATGTCTCCCTACTACTTCACACGTAATGCAGTTTCATTTGATTATATCTCTATATGTAAGGATAAAATAGCTAATTCCAAAAGCCTTTATAAAAACACTTCTACAGAAATATATCCAGAGTTCTGTATTTCTCTGCTTTTTAACTTCTATTCGTCTTCAAATGCTGGGGAGTTGCAGAAACAACAGCTCAAGTTCCACTGACTCGTGCAGGCAATACTAATAGCAAGGCAGCAACAGCCATTTCTACATTGCATTAAAAAAAAAAGTAAGAAAAAGTAAAAAAAAAGAAAAAGAAAAATGTCACCAAATGCTGGACAAACTTTACATTCTAACAATGACATTTTTTTCAACATAGTAAATTGCCCATAGAAAATCAAGGGACATTTCTCAAGTGCCTCCAATAAAACTGAAGTGATAAGCAAATTGTGAAAAGGTTGGTTGCAAATACTTGAACCAAAACCAAACTCTTTTCCCCAGCTTGTAAATTCTATTGCAGAAAGTTCCTCATATATTTGGCATTCCCATTCATGGCTAAGAGCAAGACCTAACTATCAACAACTAAATTCAAGTTAAATCCCAGACTCCCATTTTCACAGCCTAAAAACCTTAGGCTGAAGTTCACTAACAACTTACATTAGACATCATTACTGCTGTATTAAAGGAGAAGTAATACTTTCTTCCAAAATCAGCAGCTTAACTTAAAATTAAAAAAAAAATACTGAAAATCAAGTGATACCAAAGTCATGGATGCATGAAGAATAAGACTGAGGCAAGTAGAACAATACACATACTATCAGTAATGCCATACCAAGTGCTACTAACCTCCGAACCTATTCATTACCTACAGAATAAATCTCCCAGCAGAATGCCCCAAAGGCAGCTTGGAGTTCCCCAAAACATCAGCAGCTGGGGAAGGCCAGGATTAGCAGGCAGCTCCATTTGCTTCTGTTGAATTCACCTGGGCCCCTTCAATGCTCATCAGGAGATTGACAGAGTCTACCACAGTAAGCCAGAAACCTGTTTCTGCATCTTTGTGCAGCTCATATGCACCATAAAAACCTACAATTAGACCTCAGTCTGTGATGAGAAACAAGATCAAGGCCCAGAAGAATTTCCTTCATATCTTGTTATAGCTGTGGGACGTGCCACAGAAGCACAGACAGCACAAGATTCACATACTTAAAAGTTCCTGGAAAAGTCACCCAATACTTTTCTTTAAAAGATAAACTGCTGGGAAGTAAAAAAGGCTTTCCCAAGGGAAGGCAGCAAAGAGATTTTCTGATTCCCGGTTTTCTTTATGTATCAGGCTATGGTTCCTTTATTGTCAGTAGTGGTTGGGTTCAATTTCTCTTGTTCTAGTTTATATATACATTTTACATTCTATTTGGTTATTACAGAACTCCTTTACCTTAAAACTGAAATACCACTGTTTAGAGACAGAGCTTTGAAAAAGTATTAATGCCTTAATTAATTCCTTCATTTCCTGTTTTTCTAGTACTAAAGCAATGCTTAAATGTTTGCTAAAAGGTGATGTTTTATATAGCTTATGAAAATGCAATTAAAGAGTTTCACTCATGATGACCAGAAGAGACATCAAAGCAATGACAAATGAAGATATGCAGAATGAATCCAGAATGTTCCTATCTGTTGTTAATATCACTATAGTGAATTACTTTGTCTCTAGTGTCTATTAGCAAGACATATTGTTTGCCAATACAGAAAACATATAACTGGAACAGATAACTTAGGAAGCTTAAAAAAAAAAACCCACAAAACAACAAAACAGCTATCATAGACACAAAGCAGTTACTTTTTCCCTGTAAGAAATTGTATGACAAATAGCCCAAATTATTATCATTTTTCACACCAATTTATTTTAGATGCAAACACCTGGTGCACTGAATCACCTATCAGCTCTTCCATTACATCAAGGCATCAGCCCAGCCCTGTGCAGCTTGATCTTGTCATTAACTGCTCCTTTTCCAAGATCTGAAATGAAAATATGGCTCCAAGACACTTAATTTAGGAGGAACGGTAATCTCTTAATGAATACACTGAGAAGTACAGAGTAGTTACTGCACTCAGTGGGGGGTTGAGGCTTTGTCTGGTTTGGGTTTTTTGTTTTGGTTCTATTTGGCTGGGGTTTTTTGTAGGCAAAACCTAGAAAGGAGCTGTAGATCCATAAAAAAATCTCCCTCTGTCCTGGCACAGGAGACTGTATCTTTTGGGAGTCTTAAGATGAGATGCGTGGGTTCGTTTGACACATATATCCCCCCACTAAGAAGTATCTTTTCCTTAAGAACATCATGCAAATCACTTTCAACCAGCACAGGTCTGTGTTGAACAGGGTCTTAACACAAAATTATTACATGCTCTGCAAAAACTCTGGCCCTGCTTTTATGCTGAACTGCTGGTGGTTTGACTTGTAATGGTTATCTCCTCCAAGGGGATTCATCACAGTGAACACAAATGTAAAGAAGCATTTCTGGCAGCATCAGTGGGATGACAGACGTATAAAAGTAATAAAAGATGCAGCTGCATTCTCAGCCCACCAGTTTAACCTCCATTGTCCATTTACTACTTTAAAGAGCACTGGGAGAGAGTATTTGCTTGTGAGGGGGAGGGAAGGAAGGAAATGCTAGTCAAAGATGGACTAAAACCTCCTTCTGTCTGCAGACACCGAAAAGATCTCAGGATCAGAGCAGGACTTTAAGGAGGTTGTACCCTTCACATGCCCAGATGATGGGGGAAAGGAGTGAGAACAGAGAAGTCACATCCCCTTATTGGAATAAGCTTACCTGCACTTACAATCTCTTGACTTTTCAGTGCTTTCCTAAAAAAGGCAGCTAGCTCTATGAAAGTCACCCTTTTTTTTTTTTTTTTTTTGGGGGGGGGGGGGGGGGAGCAGAGGGAGCACATCAAAGAAAAAACAAGTTCAGAAACTCAGAATGTAATCTTATAATTGTATCAATTTACTGGGTCTACCTGAGATGGAGTTAATTTTCCTCATAGTAGCACAGGTGCTGCGTTTTGGATTTGTGGCTAGAAAGTGCTGAAAACTCACTGGTGTTTTGGCTATTGCTGAGCAGTACTTGCACAGCATCAAGGCTTTCTCTTTTTCCTGCAATCTGTCTCTCCCAGCAAGCAGGCCAGGGGTGGGCAAGAAGCTGGGATGGGGCACAACCCAGACAGATGACCCAGATCAACCAAAGGGATATTATTCCGTGCTGTATGATGTCATACACAACAATAAAAATTAAGAGGATGGCAGCTTCAGGGAGGTAGCCATTGCTCAGAGACTGGCTGGGCATCAACCTACTTGTGGGAGGTGGTGACTGCCTTTTCATCACTTTTGGGGTTTGTTTGTTTGTTTGTTTCTCTTCCTCTTCCTTCACTTATTAAACTGTCTTTATTTTAACACACGCATTTTCTCAATTTTGCCCGATCCTCTCCCTCATGCTGCTGGAGGGGAGTGGGCGAACGACTGGGTGATGGCTTAGCTGCTGACTGGGGTGAACCAAGCACAATCAACTATTAGGGAAAATAATCTTTAAAGAAGTATCCAAAGCACTATTCCAGCTAGTAAGGAGTAAGGTGAAGGGAGAAATAAGGAGGCTAACGTGACATGGATAGCACTGAATTTAAGAGTATAATTTTTAATAAGATGCATAATTCAAATTAATGAGATTTCAGACAGTCATTTAAATTCAAGAACAGAAATTTAATAGCAGATGTTAACTGAGCTCTATTGTTGAAATGAATTTGTATGAAAGAGATGACTTGTACAAGAGTACTAAAGAGAAAACTTCTGTAGCAACCATGTCTTTCACTTGTGAGACTTCCTTGTTCTTGGTAGGATTTTCATTCAAATTATTAAGACTACTTGAATAAGAAGAAAATAAATAATATGTGGAGGTGTTGGGACAGATTACCCCACAACTACTGATGAGCATAACTCATTCATTGCCAGAAGGTACATGTGTGTTGGGGGGGTGAACATGGAAACTCCTCTGTTTCTTAACATTGTTTTTGCCTCCTGTTGTACTCACACAATAAACAGTATATCACACCATTTAGGTGGAGGAACACTAAATAAATCAAAGCTGATACTATAAGGGGTAAGGTCAGCTTTTCTGTCTTTCGTCTTGTACCACTGACCCACTCAACAGCCCAGCAGGCAGAACACAAACTTTCTTTCTATCTTGTTACAGTTCTTGGCTAGAAAAGAGGAGCTTCTTCTTTTACATCTTTCTTCACATATTTTAATGAAACAAAGCAAGAACAAAAAAACCACCATGCAGTCTCAGTGGAGGGAAGCATTACCTAAAACCAGCAATGCAAAGCATAAAGATGCTTTAGAGAGAAAAAGTTACTACATCTTACAATGAGAAGATGGTCCAAAAACCAAACTGATTGGAAAACCTTCAGTATCTTTAAGAAGCTAAGTTAAAAGCTACTGGGTAGAAGGGAAGGTCTTAAAAAAAAAAAAAAAAAAAGATCACTGAGGAGGAATCAGTGTTTTGCAAATAAGCAAATGTCCCAATGTAACCACTCAGAATGCTGCAAAGTGAAGCAGCTCATGACACAGACATAACAGCCACACTTTCCAGAGAGCAGGAAAAACTACTCAACTCTTACACATTTTTTTCCTTGTGGTATACAGAGGAATCAGAGAAGAGAGCAGTGCCTTTACAAAGTCTGCCACAAGCAAAATTTACACATAGAATTACTCTGTCTCTTTCAATATTCAGTCAACTCCTACCCCTATAATTACTCATGTTTAAATGAACAATAATCTGGTTGAAAGACACAGAAGGAAAAAAATATCAATTTTGTTTCACATAGGTCATTTCAAATTATAACATGGAATAGAAACTGCAGTGTGTCAGTTACCTACAGAAAGAAACTGAAAAGCTGAGTTGTAGTATAAGCAATCACTCTCTTCCTTTTTCTTCCCTAACTCATGTTCTTCCTTCTGCCAACTGTATGGGGTTTTTAATCAATAACTTAACTGAAACTTCTATAATAATATTGCCATATTCATTGCTAATTTTGCAAGGCCACAGCTATATCCAGGACTGTGTGTACAGGTATCATTGCTATCATTTGAGTTTATCCAGCCTATGACATTAATAATGCAGATAAACCTAACCAAGACCCATAATTCCTTCATCCACTGCAATAAAGCAAATGGTACATTTACAGTTTGCCTGGAGCATTAATACAGAAAAAATGTCAAGAGCAGAGTTTTCTTCCAGTTAAACAGACAGAAAAAAGCCTTCTATTTTTAATTACTCTTTTACATCTCTGATTGAAAAATGGAGCTGAAAATCAGTTCTGGAAAAAGTATCAGCCTAATAAAAAAACAACCCCACCCTTAACAGCCATTGTCTTCATTCAGTCTCATCATATCCAAACTGGATTCTTCATCGTTTTTCACTTTTACTTTGAACAGCAAAACAGACCACTGATGAAAGAGGATTTATCCAATTATTATGAGCAAAGTAGCTTTAACTTCCTTTAGATATCCACTAACAAGATATAAAATGACACTTCCCGGACACATCACCAGCACAATAGGGCCTTTATTGATTTTCATATCATGTTCTTCAGTCTGAGATGACTCTCTTGAGGACTCTGCTTCCCAGCAGGAAAAAAATTGCCTTTTCTGTGTTTGAATTCAGATCTATTAACGCATACCTTTCTGGAGACAGTGTCATTTTTGTTCTTTCCCTCTGTAGCTGATGTGTCTACACCTTGCTGGCTCATTGTCCTAATGGATCGCAGGGTTAGAGGTCAACGTATGAAAACAAAAAATGAAACTGCTGAGCTTAGGAATCAATAAGAAAAAGACTCTTAACAATCTGAGGATAAAATGTGCAACCAGTGAGGTGTGATGTGTTCAACCTTGTGCCAAAGCTATAGAGTATCAATGCCAGAAGAAGTTACACACCAAAAATAAAGATGAAAAAGAGTTAATATTATTGTTCAGCTTGCATTACTGCCATCAGGAAATTCACAGCTGAAGCAACAGTTATTACTCTTTTTATTTGTCAATATGAAGATTTCTGAAGTGCAGCACTGACGTCATCTCTTCACTATACAATTTAAAAGGCTAAAAGACAATCTCAATAGTCAAATTGCTTTTGAGATGTAAGTTTCACAGATCAGGATAAGCTAACTTTGGTCATACATCTGCATTTGTCCATGATTACAAACTCAGTCTGGGAGAAACAAACAGTGATATGAACTCCTGGAATTGGCAGGAAGAAGCCCCAGGGTTCCCACAGCCTTTACTTGAATTTGAAGAGTACAGCAGATTAGCTATGAATGTTCAGTCTCTGGCTTGTGGGAAAGTATTAATTTGAAGAAACATTTAAATTTTTTATACAGAAATAGCTATATAACATGGCAACACCTGATGTTTTGTACTGCCTAGCTTTATTTAATATAGCACTTAACAGCCAACATTTTCAGAGCTTAGACAACCAGGAGATGGAAAAGGGAAAGTTAAAAGGCCCAAAATAATTGTAAGGCTCAATTTTTACCAGTCTATCTTTATAAAAGACATAAAATATAATTGCATGACAGTTCTGACAGGAGCTAACTCCAGTTAAATATGAGGAAATCCCTTGACACCTAAAGAAATATATTTTAATAACAGACACTACGCATACTGAAAACAAAGCTCTCAAACCTGATCCCTACTACATTCACCCTTACATAAATTCACTCCTCCATACAAAGGTATATGAGAGCATCAACACCTGGCCCAACAGGTTTAATTATCCTTTGTTCCCCATAAAGAATAGCTGTCCTGCATTTTAAAGGCATGGTGTGCACACAATCTACATTAGACGGTCTTGCTTGGTCTTGGTCTCCGATTCTCCTGGCACATTAAAGCCCCAGGCCACATAAGTGTTCCTCCTTGTCAACCAGGAGAAGAAAATATCTGCTGCAGCATCCATGATCATCTAATACAGCAGAGTATCAGAAGCTTCATTTTCTGGGGCTAAAGGGAAGATCACATCCACATGGACACCCAATGACATTTCACATCTATTCTCAGAAACGACTGACAGCTCTTTTTCAGTTATCTCTACATTTAATACCAGCAAAATTCATGCAACCGACAGGCAGCTGTATGCCTTGTTCTTTTCCACAGTACATTTAAAAAGCATCCAACTAAGCAGGTGACAAAACCATCAGTTTTTATGTCCATGAGTTCCACTTCTACCCTGCATTTTTAGGAAGGAGAGGCTGGGAGGAGTCATCTGGTCTTAGGATAAAATAAGGAGTGGAGTAAGAAAGGTGGACTGGTAACTGGAAGCAATGTGGATTCAATTCAGCACTGAGCTATAAAAGAGGCCTGCACAGAACCCTGAAAACCAGCATGGCAAAAACCAGTTAAACACAATCTTTGCCTCTCCCCTGCTTAGGAGTAGTGGCCCACAGCCCAGTGTTCTTCACTCCATCCTCAGGGTGTTGTGTGTTCTTTGCTTGCCTGCCTGTGTCCACAAGCAGACAGTCTGGTGGACCGAGCACAGGAATGTTCTGTGTGCATTCCTGCCTCCCTGGCAAGATTAACAAAGGAGATAATATGAAGACTGTCCAGAGAGAAAAAAACAACCCTCCCCTCATCTGCCTCTCTTACCTGAAGTAACGCAGTCAGCAGGATAAGCAGTGTAAGAAGTCAAGCTCGGGACCTTATCATGGAGGCATCTGATTTGTATCTTGACATACATACACCTGTACAGTTCCACTCCCCGCCTCCATCTGCTCAAAAATCAAGTGTAGCAGGTCATTACAAAGGGAGTCCATAGTAAAACAAGATAATGTGACATGTAGCAGTGTAACTGTCTATGAATAGATACAAACATAATACCAGGTACAAACATAAATACCGTAATTTAAATGCCCATTTGACTCACACAAATGCCATGCCACACATCCAATCACACTGTAACGCAACACTGAAAACCTAGAAGAGTCAATCACAGTGGTGTGAAAAAAACCCAAACCAAAACAAAACAAAAAATGCCCACCACAGCGCAAAACACACAAGAGAAGAGATTTACCACCAAAATTAAGGGAGCTGTCTGCTTTTCTCCCATAGTGCTATGAGCCTGAGCGGGGTTTGCTTTTTTTTTGTTTGTTTGTTTTGTACTTATCTGATTAGCTACACTGCCTACACTGAACATTTCTTGTGATTCATTTTGCATTTTCTTGGTGGACCACAGGCGTCTTGCAGATTTCGTTGTGAAACTCCTAGTTTCTTAAAACAAAAGATCTTAATCTCAAAATTGCACTGCCTTCCTTATAAACGTGGACATGGTGCACTGGTCTCTTCACATGTAACTCACAGCCAGTGATGTATAGGGACTTACGCTTCCTTCCATAGCATAATATGGTACACCAGCAGGGTGTCTATCTCTGGCCCTGGTCTGATTCTTTGTAAGTCAGGGAACATTGGCAACCTTTGTAGCACAGGCTCTGAATTTAATTTCTAAGTAACTGAACTCCTTGGACCGAAAGAAAAGCTTTGTATGAATTCACATGTGCTCTACAGCGCACAGAACTCATACTGACCCACCATCTATGTAACTTATACAGAAACATACAGTCAGCCTTACAAAAACACATTTTTAGTAACTCAGTTGAAGGTCTATTGTGTTATTAGCACCAAATGATTAATTAACCATACCCATACATTATATGTCATTGACATTTACTAGGACATCTATGGCTTGCTTGAGGGGATATTTGCCATTCAATTCTACTGGCAAAACCCCTGCTGAGTGAAGACATTCCCAGTTTTGGCCGGGATGGTGTACAGAATGCGCACACAGCAGGAACTTGGCAACAATGACTTGGCCAATTGAATAAATCTGAGCACTGATCAGCAGGTGTCTTTTTAGCGTGCTTTGAACAGCTTTCCATAAAGCCTCGTGCTTTACAGTAGCTGGATGCACATCAGTTTGGTCATACATCAGTGTGTCTGAATTCTTTGCTGCAAGATGAAAACTGCTCATTTGCAGATCTCAGAAATAACAGCTCCCCATGCCTCAAATTTTAGATATTTCCTCAGGAGATCTCTGAAAAATTAACAAGTTACAAAATAAAAGACAACAGGAATCTACTTATTTGAGTCTACTTTGATGAGGCAAATGAAAACTAGTCTGACCTGGGGCTTTTCCTCCCTTTTCCTTCCTGTCTTACATCTGAAGGACTAGATGAGTGCTGGCATATCAGTCAACTCTTCATTGAAAACGGTCATTGGGCATCTGAAAACCAGTCATAAGTTTCTCTGTTGTACCAATAGCTTTCAGAGAACCAAACTACTGATCTATACTTCTCTCATGCTCTTCTGACATGCAGTTTGTCAAGTTTGCTAGAAAGCTTAAGGTAAAACCTTACTGTGAAGAGGACCCATGGCATGTCAGCTCATCCCTCACGTTTACTGAAGTCTTTCTAGATCCCCATGGTACAGACTTCCTATTCAAGTCCAAGAAAGACCTTTCAGTAGTATATAACATGCAAACATATAGAAAATTTAACTCTTCTTCAGTGAAAGTTCAAGAAATTCAACAGTCCAGGCATTTGCTGTCTGTAGTGGCGCACTGGCAAAAACTAACATTTTATGCAACATGATTTTAAAAATACCAGCAATATACCTCCACCCAAATTAGAGTCTGGAATATCTGACTGAAGTTATTATGGATAGAGGGGTATTATTTGGAATTGGCATTAAAAAAAAATAATTACACAACTGTAATCTCTGTACCTTTATAATGGCAACACTCCAGAAAAGGATCCACAGCAGTCTCAGTCCCATAGCAATAGCAAAATCCCAGAAGTAACCCAAACTTCACTCTAACTCCAGATTATTTCAGTCACACAGTTGTCTGTCCACACCTCAGTCTGATAAATTTGGTGTCTCTGTAAAGACAACACTTTAAAACACTCATTTCCTCTATACAGAAAAGACCTTGCATGTGATAAACTGACTTTTTGTAAATGATAAAAGGAAATGTGCTTTCACTCAACATGTAGTTTGAACTCCCTGATAAAGAAACAAGAGCTTACTGTTATTTACAAGGCAATGACACACAGAAGAAATAACCAAACTATCCAGAGTTACAATTGATGCTAAACATATTTTGTGGATGGATCAGCAAATGCCTCCCACAACACATGTCAAATCCATGCCTACTTATTAGAGAACCAAGTGAGATATAACCACAGAGGTAGTTTTATCTTACATCTTTGTGATTTTTCTTTTAAATCTTTCTTCATAAATGTAGTACTAGCCACTACCAAAGACAGAGCACTAAACTAAACTAACTTTGACTGTTGCCCTTTATGCAATTCGTCATGATCTGAAGTTCAGGGACATCCTCAAAGTATTTGCAATATGCAAATCAGATCAGAAAGTAGGTCACATAAAAAGTGAGACAGTTGTTCAAGAAAAGGTTGGCAGCTCTGTCAGTAGCCCTGACCACCTTTGTGCAGTCATGTACTTTACCTTTTGTTTAAAGCCTCAAATGCTAGAGTACCTTCATAGGAGGAACATGGCATCAGAGCAAACTCCAGAAGGAATCTGCAGTCAAGTAAGAAGTTTTATTTATCAGATTAAGTTCTCTGAAGTGTTAAAAATACTTTACCATAAAACAAGTACACCATTATTTTATGAGCAATATAGTTTGTACCATTGAAGTTGCAACAGTAATTACAGTACACACTTCTCTAAGGTAAGCATAATCATCATCTGTTGGCTGAATAAACAAGACATTACTCAGGATCAGCTCAAGGCTTCTCAGTCCTGCATAGACAACAGAGTCCTTCCAGGGAAACTATTCTCATCCTTGAGGAGGTAAAATTCAGTGTTGGCACAGGCAGCAGAATAAGGGGAAGAGTCAGTGGGGGCTGATTATGTTCACGGGCCACCGGGGAAATGGGAGTAGCTGGGGCCAGGGTAGAAAGGATATAAGACTGGCAACAAAAAGCTCAGAGAAGAGCTGCAAAATACGGAACTGCTGCTCAAGGTATGCAAAAAAGTAGGAGGCTAGTGACCACTGCTCCACGCACTGAGTCCCCCAATAGCAGCAGACGTCCTGCGAGCATAAGACTGGCTTTCTGGGCTGTGACACTGGCAAAGGTAACACTGCCAAAGGCAGCTGGCTACAAGGTTTACATGCAACTCTGACCCTGCTGTTACTCTCCCTTGTTTTAACCAGTAATGTAGTAGCCATTTCCCTCCCTTTTCTTCTTAAATGGGGATTGAGATCTAAATTTTACACAGCTCTTCAATACTACTGAAGAAAAAGGAAAAAAGGAAAAAAACCCCTCAAGCTAAAAATCTTAACCTTGACAGGCACATCAAGGGCTTGTAATCTTTCAAGTAATCACTTCTGTTTATGTCTCAGACACCAAGTACAAGTAGCACTGAACCACAGAGTCTGAAACACACTAGCCTAAGGAAGCTGAAGGCTTTTGACCCACCTCTTCCTCATGTAATTGTCATGTTTGAGTCTGGCTCTAGCTCCACCTTCCAGTTTAAGATCTGGGCAGTCTCGCTACTCATTCAAATTATGTCTCTGGCTTGACACAAGCTACTGTCAAAAAAAACCTGGAAAGTACTACCTGGAATATCATTATAAATATAGTCAGAAGTATTTCCACCAACACAGAAGGCTGAAAATATCCTTGAGGTTACAGTTTCCGTAACTAACTGAATCACATCAGCAGTCTTATTTATAAGCTGGGAAAGGATTTAGAAATGCTTGACCTTCAGGAGTCAAAGAAAGATGCAGCTGTCCTCGTTACCATTTGAAACTTCACTGCCACTTGCTGAGGCAGATTTAGTGCATCCTCCCAGCTTATCAGCAGAAATGGTAAATAGTCCACATTAATCAGAACATACCCATCTCAGTCTTCTGAGGATGAAGGTCCATTAGGGAATCAAAAACAGATAAAGCAGAACTTCAATTACTTAAAGCTTCTACTCCAATTCTGCCTGAATTATCCTTGTGTTCCTCATAGAAAAAGGGTGGAGGAAGTGATTTATTTTCTGAGATATTCCTGTTAAAAAACAAGAGCAGCACAATATAGTCCCATCTCCTTATCCAATTTTTAAAGCACATGAGGGCAGGCAGGTGTCAACAGGACTGACAACTCAGTGTTTCCTGGATTTTCAGCAAACAAATACTGCTCTTTACTCTGCACTTCTAAGATCAGAACAGGTGAAGGTGCTTTTAGGTAAATTAAGCAAGAATAAAAGAAAAACAAGGGTTGCCAGCTTCCACTTCATGTCTTTTTGAATTAATTTGACTACCATTGTAATTCCAAATTCTCAAAATTAGCTGAAGTTTAGAACATAAGCAGTCTAGATGTGGTGTGTACACAAGTCATTATCAAAGATGTAGTAAGTTCCTAATATAACAACTGGTTTGAATCTCAGTGGTCTTGCACTGAAGATCAGGGCAAACACCTATAATGCAAACACATTATGGTGGGGTTTTTCCTGATTATAAGACTTTAGGCATAAATAAGATTTCATCAATGCACATTTCCCAAGAAACTGTAAGTACATTATTTCCAAAAACTCAGTGCAGGCATACAATTTTGGCAGCCAGAAAACAGCTAGAAAAGTTTGGACTTAAGTTCTTTGCATCTCACATGTTTTTACTTGCAACAACGCAGTACAATAAGGACTACAGAACACTCCTTTTCACATTTAAAAAATCTTTAGTAAAAACAGATAGCTTGGCTTCTGTCCCTGCACCTGATAACATTCTGCAATTCTTACTCATATCCCTGCTATCTTACTCAAGCAAAAGTCCAGATAAGCTCAGCTGAAACCCTCCAGGGTATGATACTTTTATGACCCATAATGAAGCAACAAAACATGGAAGAAAAAGCATGGAAATAAAAAGACTAGTTGTGTGTGATATTGTCTGTAGAATCATACTCTTACTTTAACCACAACTCACTGCTTCCCAGGTACTAAGAAAAAGACAAGGAGCCAAATTCTAAAGAAAGTCATATTAAGTGACTCCATGCATCCACTCAGCATTCACAGTAGCTACACGTTCACTTCTTACATGTCATGAGATGCTGTGAATGCTTGCAGAACTGTCAGGATTTGTTTTTATTAAATCCAAAACAGTGAAGTTTTTTTCTACAGGAACTCATTACATCAAATATCACATTTGTGTCCCCTCCCAGAGGGGAGGAACAATTCCTGTAAAAGGTCACAATGTAAGAAATTCTCCAAAAAGCCTAAAAGCGTGTGAGGTTGCTTACCCAGCAGTTCACATTCTTCCTCAAAAGTATAGCTTCTTCAAAAGGATACAATATGCAACTTTCAAAATGCTTTTTTTTAATTAATATCTTAACAGCAAGGAGAACAGAGGCCTACCTTTTAAAAAAAAAAAAAATCACCGGTTCTCTCAGAGTTAATCTAGTTTGAAGATGCTGACATAATGTAAATCCATCCAGAAGCAAACATAGTAAAGCCACATAAAGTAATATTGTGATCTTCTGACAAAATATTGTACATGAGTATACACATTACACATTGAGAAAAAATATTTCTTTATAAATGTCCTTTTCCTTCCAGTGGGAAACAATCCTGCTCACATCTTACAAAGTGTTCTGCTTCGCACAGAAAGCATTTATGGAAAAGACAAATGCATGTACTGGATTGTGAGTTCTGTCATTCAAAACTCAGTTATTCCTAGGAAAAAAAAAAAATGCTATCTGAAATCTCCAGCTTGTAATGTGCAATTTAATTTCCATAGCCTGACTCTTTGTGAAATGATAAACCTCAGGACTGATCACACCTGAGGAAGGACATATCCAATACCAGCAGAGTTTCACTCTACCACTGGATCCAGGCACCGAGAGGAAAAACTCAAGACTGTAAGCCTGGGGCAAGTAGCACTTATGGTGCTGTATGCAAAAGCAGATTGCACACTGGAAGGCAGCACTTGGGAGCGTGACAAATTTAGCCATTTACATCCGGAAAGTAAATCTGTCATTCTTGGAAGAAAGCTGTTTTCAGAGCTTGTTTTGTGTATTTGCAGGGCTATTCTTCAGGTTTTGTTTGCCTACAGTTTGATGTTCTTTTTTAGGCTGTGACAGTTTTACTTGCAAAGGGTTAATCATGTCTCCCCAGCCTATACTGAAACAGTTATAGCCACTATTACCTGTTACAGATGTGTCTGTTTATTACTTATCTGGCCACTGCAGGTGAAACAGGGCACACAGTATAAAATTGTTTTGTTTTTAATCCTCTCTGTTTAACACAGATGCAGCCTCAACACCCAGCAGGGTCTGTGGATACTCAAAAGGACTGGGATGGAAGCAACTACAGTTTTCCTTCCTTCCTTAGAGCAGAGTTGTACACCAGAATGTACATGTGAGACAGGGTAGAAGCTGCACTGTGTCTGCCTTGTGAGGAATTCTGCCCCTCTATGGAGACTGTCTCTGGAAGCATCCACACACATAGTGCTTCTGTACTCCTTATGAAGGTCTTTGCTTTAGAGCTATCATCACCAAGTCTCCCAATGGATGACTAGAGCCTGGAAAAAATTATTTATTGAAAAGCAATTTATCTGAAAAATACTGACATTTGCTTCAAATCCATTTCAGTTCATTAGTTGACCAGCTCCACAGACTGTCCAAATTCAGCAAATAACTCCTTCAGCACATTGTTTTCACAATTCCTGAACCCCTGTTTAGAAATAATTTTTATTACTTGACAAGCACACCTGTCCCCGCCTTTGGGGTAGTAGTACCACAAAAGCAGAGGGAAGGGGACACATGACTGCAGCTCTACAGGACGTCTCCCTTAATTTCATGTTCAGGAAGAGCTATAAACCTTGTAAGGCTGAAAGCATGCACCAGAAATATTGATGCAGAAGTGCTCCAGTTAAAATGAAGAGCACAGGGTAAGCTTGATGTAGGATCCACTAGCCAAAACCAACCACTGCCATCACTCAGAGAACAAGGGAACACAGTCACCATTCTCTACTTAAAGATGATATGCTTGTGTTGCAAACTTACAGTCTGCTTCCAACCTGGCAGTGGATTCCTTCACACACATCAACCTACAGGACTATTCAGGTTGTATAGACCCAGGGCCTGGAAAAAACATAAATTCAGTCCTTACCTCTACCGGGAGATACATAATGAATTTGATTCTACAGTCTTATCCCTTGTGTCGTCACTTATCATGGTACCCAGTATGAGCAACATGCAAGCAACAAAATAGGACAGCTTTTTACAACAGTCTTATAAGATCAAGCAATTGCAAAAGCAGCAGGTGAGTAGAGCATTTGCACCACTATTTTTAACAGGGCGTTTTTCCTGATGTCACAAGGGGGTACTATCAGGGTAAACAAGAAGTAAGTAAGCTTTTCCCTACTGATATTCAATATTGACTATTGTATACTATAAAGAAGAAATTAAAAGGCTAAATATAAAAAAATGAAAGAAAACTTACTATTTTGTATTGCTCTGCTCTTTCACCACTCCACTACTACAACTCTAAAATGAGGAATAACTGGAAAGGCAGAGACATACATTTTTCCAGGTTGTTACTTCCTCCACACCTCCTTGTAACAAGTCAGCAAAAACAAACTGGTGTACCAGTGTACAAACTAAAGCATCTCTTCTTGTACTTTCAAGTTCAACCCTTTTTGCCTGAGGAATTCTCTTGGCTCACGGGTTTGATGTCAGCCCTTGATTGTGTTTTGATGTTTCTGCAGATCTATGATGGAGTTCAATTCTCAGCAGCCAAAACAGACATTTGTCATCCTGTATGCATCAAATTTCCCGTGGCACACTGCCCACTTAATCATGCAGGCAAAGGGAGCTTTGACAAAGCAAGGGGCTGTATGCAAGCCACTGTGACCTAGCATGTGTGGAGTCACATGTAATTACCATTACTTATAAGGATCACCCAAGGCTTCTTGGTGTTGCTGTGCACCAGTTTAACCACGCCAGAGTGTTGGAGTAAATATTTGCACGCAACAAGGAACTGTTGAGAGGGTTTTGTCTACAGCGACAGCCCCCAGTACATGAAATATTCAGCACATGAAATGTCTCCACTGATGCAGAGTGGTGGGTCTTCACTCTGATTTGATTAGCAGTGATGATTCTTTCATGAGGTGTGACTGTCNTGACACATTAACAGTTACTTTGCAGAATCTCTATCAATCCGGAGATTTCTTCTTTAAAAGAAAATGCTTGAGCCTAAATCTTAATTTAAAAAGCATATACTATGAGGAACTCCAAATTTAAACACAAATGCGAAACTCAAATCTCAATATTAGTAAGAGTTAACTAGGAAAAAAAAACAACACAGATTTAACTCAGGGAATGCTTTACATGCCACGAGAGAGACATCAATTCTTTACCCATAAAAAGCTAGAAACATTACACAGGAAGATGTGTTCCATATTAAGCATAATGATCATCTCCTAATGAACACTGTACAACTTATTATTTATACTGAATCAACATTTAGTTGCATCGCTTCTAAAACTTTTTCACGTAAGTATATCTCATCACTATGCAAGCGACTGGCAATTTTCAGTAATGATAATGTGACCTCGGTGGCATACTTTTAATACCAGCAATTTAAACTATTCCCCCATGGTAACATTCCCATATAATTTCTACACTGTAGCAGTGAAATTCTGAACCTGAATCTAATGGAAGCAAGCAAATCCTGCAGGAAAAGGCAGCTTATTGGACTGAGTGATGTAGCTGGAACAGACAAGAAAGGGCTGGTCTTCCTGGGAACTATTTTTGTTTACCAATCTGATCAGTTGCCTTTACAAACCTTTCTTCAGACACATCTCTGACTCAGACAAATCAGCTTTTGGAAAGATTTGAAACTCTGTAGCAAGCACTCTGGCTTATTATTTAAAGCTGGATATGCACCCACTTGGAAAAAAAACCCAAATCCAAATCCAAAGTTAAATCTTGGTACATATGCTATTATTGGCTGTACTAGAGCCAAATGTAAAGTCTGTACACAATGTCACAGGCACAGAAAAGAGAAATTGAGGGCTATCAGACACTGAATTTTCACAGTACATCAACAGCAGTTATTTAGCAGAAGAGGTTTCTGTAATTGTTACTGAATGGGAAAACTCAGAGCATTCAATAAGCTTCTGTTCTCTGCTTCCTCTGTGTGGACTTGTGTTAAAAAAACTAAACAGAGAAAGATATCAGTTTCTAGAGACCAACCGCCTTCCAACTGAAACAGGTTTAGAAACTGAATGTCTACTTCAAACCATTAAAAAAGTTTTAAAAACATAAAAATCTGGTTTTGAATTTGGAAGACTTCCCTTTCCATGGGCAAGTTCATCAACATGGTGCTACAGAAGCAGAAACCAGGAGAGCAAGGGGTAAGGCAGAGAAGACTCCATCATGCTACTAAATGGAACTTCTTTTCACTGTACTGCAGGCCTTAGGCACAGTTCCAGTTTTACATTTATCTCCCATGTAAACCGAGGTGACAGGATGCTGCAAGTTACACCCATGAGAGATACTGCACCTGCCTAGGACTCCAGCTAGCAATTTTATCTTCCTAACTGGACCTGCAATGGCAATGTGGAAAAGTGAAGGACCCAGGGCTAAAACTAAGGTATCAATGACGGTAGACATCAGTTGCTATGCTTAAAAGCATTTTAAAACACTATTATTAACACTAGTGCAAATTGTTGTGTAGTACACTCCAAGACAAATAAACCATAATATTTCCTGTACTTTCCTAACTTCCAGTATTACTGTTTATACTTACTGCTATGCATACAGCAAGGTTACCTACATTCAGACAACTGATGAGATTCCTATTATGCCCTGTGGTCAAAGACCACAGAAAGAAGGAATAAAGCTACATGAATTGGCTCTCAGCCACACGCAGATTTTACCACACTCCATATATAAGTGTCATTTACTTCTCTCTGTATCTCCAGCCAATTCTTTCAGAAGAGATAAAGCACCAGGAGCCATCGTTCACCCTTTCCACAACCTTCAAACCAATAGAAATTGGCATAAGTGTATGCTTTTTTGATTACACCAAATGCAGTTTGCTGGCCAGAGTGGCAGAGTTCGTGGAAACATCATGAAACGTTCTCTGCCAGAGCAGAATCTTGCCCCTTAATTACCCAAAGCATGATGTGAAGAACTAACTATAGTAAAAGTTCGGTTTTATTCATTTAGGTAAGGAGTGTTAAAACCTGAATCAAATGGTTCTGCCAAGAGGAAACTTATGTGTATCAAACCCACGTTTCTCTGAACTAGTCCCTGAAACCTGCGGCAGTCTTCAGAGCACTTGGTTCAGCCATTCTCGGTGCTCTCCTTCCTTGGTACCACAGGTGCAGGGATAGCAGTATATCTGTGAACAGATAATGTCCATAGCTACTCCATACAAACTAACAGAAGCGTTAGCACTCAGATGTATCACCATGCACACAAGAAGCTTCTCAAACCACAAAAGAGCATACAGTTTGCTTTGCAGAAATAGCTATAGGAATGCCATCAGCAACATCAGAAATCACTAATGATGACAAATGACAGGCCTGGAAAATCTATGAGATGCCAGTTTTTCAAAAACTGCTGAATCTCCACTCTCTGATAAGCATGGCCTCTTGAGCTGTCTCCAAAAAGCAACATGCAGAGCTGAAGATACTTAAAATTGCTGAAGTAGGGAACAGAGTAAATAGGAGAAGCTTGGGTCACTGGAGTAGAAACAGGCAAATACTCTCTGGCAGAATGAACCAGGAAATGAATGTAAACTGAGTGAATCACCCAGGACAAACTTCCCAAAGATTTCATGCTTTGAAACATGCAATCTCTCAAAAAGACTGTGTGAATACTATTGATGGTTTGATAAAATTTATACCAATATTTTGTAAGTATTTCTACCAAACTTGTACAGTCCTATAGCTTGGTTAGGAAGGATAGAGTACCTGCAGAAACTTCTCATATCCTTCTCATTGCTATACGTGGATTTACCTTTTGTTGCTCTGAAAACTAATTTCTAACTGATAGGCTGAATTCTCAACTTCTACTGGGGCAAGTAACTTATCTTGAACCACTGTTTAACACTCCAATGATAAAATGCTACTAAATAAATCATCTGCATTCCAACATTACCTAAACCTCAGCATAGGTTTACATTTTATACAATCTGAATAGGCTGAACATGTGGATTACAGAAAGGTAAGTCTCAATAAAGCAGCAAGTTAATTATAGCTTTTTCCCACCCCCTTCTCATAAGCAGAGGTACACATGAACTCCAACAGCATTAAAAGCCACAACATATAAAAGTGCTTTTTCTGGAAAGCAATATCCAGATGCTGAAGTATTTAAAAAAAAAAACAAACTATAAACCAAAATAAACTACAGCTAGAAAAGACAGGATGCTGTCCTGATTTTGACCAAGTTGCTTTTGCAGCTAGTTTTGCTTGTGTCGACTCAAAACTCAAACCAAATCAAGCAAACAGGTTTATAATCAAATTAACAGGCACACTGAATAGATCCCTTGTCCCTGAAGTACAAGGCAATCATCATATAATCCTCCCCCGCCGTAAA